>PVKS010019405.1:7354-38536 GCA_004027875.1 Aplodontia rufa | reverse complement strand
CGTGCGTGCGTGCGTGCGTGCGGCCGTCCGTCCTGCGGGCGGGCATGGCGGTGTGTGCTCGGCTCTGCGGCGTGGGCCCGGCGCGCGGATGCCGGCGTCGCCAGCAGCGCCGGGGTCCAGCCGAGACGGCGGCGGCCGACAGCGAGCCCGACACGGACCCCGAGGAGGAGCGCATCGAGGCGGGCGCGGCGCCGCCGGCAGGCGTGGGGAGCGGCCGGTGCCCGGGCCCCTCGCCTTCGCCCCCACGGTGCTCACTGCTGGAGCTGCCGCCCGAACTGCTGGTGGAGATCTTCGCCTCGCTGCCCGGCACCGACCTGCCCAGCCTTGCCCAGGTCTGCACCAAGTTCCGCCGCATCCTGCACACCGACACCATCTGGAGACGGCGCTGTCGGGAGGGTGAGCGCCGGGCAGGGCGCGGGCTGGGAGGGGTCCCAGGACGGGCGGCCGCGGTCCGGGTGGGGGTGGGGTGCAGCTGTGGCGCTGTCCGCGTCTGGGGGCTCAGGACGAGTTGGGGGTACTTCCGGCTCCGGGGTCCCGGCGGCGGAGCCACGGTGGGAGACGGTGAACTGGGGCTGGTGTCCCTGTGAACAGGGCTCTGGAGATTCAGACAGCTTGAGCTGCCTCTAGCCCCTCCAGGGCCTTAGAACTGGTAGGGCTCCTGCTGCTGGTGAGCTGGGTGTGTGCATAGGGCCGCCTCCTTGTCGTGGGGAAGGTAGGGCACATTTTTTTCAGGGTGCTGGGGGCAGGAGTGAGGGCAAGGAGCAGCTTCACCAGGTGACAGTTTAGAGTTCAAGGCTCTCTGCACTTTAACCTTGGCAGACCTCGGATATGCAGTCACCTTTCATTTTTGTTTACACAAACAGGAAACTTCCAGACGATGCAGACCAGCAAAAAGAGGAGAGTAAGCATTATGAGAGAGACCTGTGTCATCAAAGACTTGAGTTTCAGACAGCGTCTCTCTGTACACGCATGCACCATGTACACCGTGCTCAACGGCCCCCTGCTGCATGTTCCCTTAGAAGCAGTTTGGAATAGGAAGCTGTGGCCTCCGCCATATGCATACAGCACAGGCCAGTTTCTTGCTGGCAGACTTTGAAGTTTTCCATTTTTTTTTGTCATAAATAGTGCTTCAGTGATTGCTTTTGCATTTCATAGACATTTGGGAGATTAAGTGTACATTTCAGGAACTGTGAGGTTATCTTCTGGAGTGCACTTGCCCAACTGCAGCTGTTGGGTGGCGTTGGTGAAACCTTTGCTACACTTAGCTGTTTGAGTTTGCATCCCAGACCTGCGGAAGAAGACCTCTTCCTCCAAAACCTCTCCAGCAGTGGGGCTGGTTGTCTGATCTCGTGTATAATGGAGCCAGCCAACTTGGGTTGTACCAGTTTATCTGCTGCAAGGTCCTGGGCAGATTGCTGCACATTTCCAAGTCTGAGTGGTGTGTTCGGTGGGAAGTGGCCTTAAGAGCTGAATAAGATTGAAGCACCAAAAAGCCTCACCCGGAAATGGTAGCTATTTAGTAGTGATGTTTTTTCTTGCATCTTTCCCTTGTTTGTTTGTTTTTCTTTCTTTTCCCTCTTAGGCTGTTTTGCCCTACAAATTTTAAGAACTGTCAGTAATAGTATTTTGTCAACTATGGGCAAGTGCAGTTGGTTTCTACAGTTTAAAATCGAGGCAAAGCAAGTTCTGCTTTCTGCTTCCCTGTGAGCTCTACCCTTGAAATTGCCGAGTTCAAGCAACTTGTTTGAGAGCAACTTGTCGCTCTCAAATCCACCTCCGAGGTTTTGAGTGGTCCTCCATCAGACAGCTAAGTCTACGGCCATCTCTGGGGACTTGTCTTTGGGGAACCGTAGGATGTACAGCTCAGCTCTGAGAACAGGATAATAAGACTTTTTTTTGTAATCAGAAAATTCAAAGATATGGGATAGAATAAACTGGATTGCAGCCTAGGATAAGTTCTTAGAATGTGTAGTAGAAGCACTCGAGGATGAAGACCAGGAGGAAGTTGGGGACACACACCCGTGGCTCCACAGGCTTTGCCTTCCCACTGTCCTGGCTCTAGGCAGCTTTCCCGGGGCTCCAGAGTTTGTGACCATAGAATCCAAGCATCTCATTTACTTAGGTGGTCTGATGGTATTAGAAGTCTCATTTTGAGAAATTTTTAAAACTAAAAAATGAGCTGGGCACAGTGGCACTCACCTGTAAACCCAGTGCCCCAGTGGCCTGGGAGGCTGAGGCAGGAAGATTGCAAACTCAAGTTCAGCCTCAGCAACTTAGCCCTGTGTCAAAATTAAAAAAAAAGAAAAAAGAAAAAGAATAAAAAGAAGGCTGGGGATTTGGCTCAGTGGTAAAGCACCCTGGGTTCAATCCCCACTACCATGAAAAAAACAAAAACCAGAAATAATAAAGCCACCTCCAGGACATAACTGTTGAATTTTTTATGATATTTGCTTTTGGTTCCTCTACTTTTTATTTATTTATTTTTAACAGAGAATCAGTTTTGTTTTATTTTTTCATCAGGCCTTTGTTTCTCCAACACTTAGTTGTGTATGTGCTGGGATTTGGACCCAGGTCCCTGTGCATGCCTGGCAAGCCCTTGAGCTGCTGAGCTACCACTCCAGCCCTTCCTCTACTTTTTTTGTTAAATGATCATGCAAAAGAATATATTATTTTGAAAACATTTTTGAAGAAGAAAGAACCTTTACAATTATCTAGATTATTATATGAAATAAAGTAAGAGACTCAAGGCAATTAAAGGTCTTTTCCAACGCCCCCCGCCCCGCACTCCTCCACACCCCCCCATATCTACGGTTCCCCTAGATTTTGTGTCGCTACGCCTTTTGCTGGGTCTAATATGTGAGCGTGATAACCTTTCACCCAAGACTGGGTTTTGCTTCAGCCTCCATAAATGAGGGGAAACATTCGGCCCTTGACTCTGTGGGTTTGGCTGACTTTGCTCAGCATGATTTCTTCCATTGCCATCCATTTACCTTCAAAGGCCTGTGTATATGTATCACAGCTTGTGGATCCATCCAGTGAGGGGCATCTGAGTGCATTTTTTTGGGAGAACTTATCAGCTACCGCTAAGGTCCCTTCTGACCGTCTCTCCTTCCTACTCAAGGAGCCACCACACTTGGGGCTGCTTAGAAACCTGTGTACATCACTGATAGCTAGTGTTGTCTTGTGGTGTCTTATTCAGAGAAACAGGTCGCTCTATCATTCCGCAGCTGGCTTCAGGACAGGGTCTCACTGCGTTGCCCACTGTGGCTTTAGACTCCTGGGCGTAAGTGAGCCTTTTGACTCCTGGGTAGCTGGGACCATAGGTGTGTGCCACCGTGTTCGTCTTACATTTAAATGTAGTCTTTTAAAATGTGTAGTGGTTCACGATTTGAAGTGCCCACGCTTTAGTCCTTTCTACATTGTGTACAGTGTGACACCGGACAGTCTTGTATTTTGAGTTGTGTGTTATGTTTGAAAATCCTCTGAGGAAATTATCTGCAAGTGGTGTTGCAGGGCACTGAGCTGTGCGATGGGGAGTGTCACCAGATAGTGCTGCTGTGTGCAGATTTCACCCTCACACGCCTGTCACCAGCAAGTGATCACCAGTCAGAAAGGTGGAACACAAGTACAGGATCAAGATGCCTCCTCACGTCATCAGAATAGCTGCCACTTTGGTCCAGAAATCTCAAATGTCCGCGTTTAATCAGCATCTGCCAAGATTTTTTTTTCTCCTGTTACTGGGGATTGACCCAGGGGTGCTCTACTACTGAGCTATGCCCACCCCTCTCTATTTTTTAGACAAAGTGTGGCTAAGTTGCTGAGGCTGGCCTCGAACTAATCCTCCTGAGTAGCTGGGATCACAGGCTGCATGCACCACCAAGCCCATCTTTTTTTTTTTTTTTAATTTTACTTACAGGGTTTAGTCATGTAATCTAGATAGGTTTAATAATTCTGCAAAATGTTCTGTAATCTTTTGTAGACTTTTTTTTGCCTTTATTTATAATGACTTTTGCAAAATTTTAAACTTAAAAGTTGTAGATTTTAAAATTTTGTGTTATGATCATTTGCCACCTGTGGTTATGACGGGTGGACAGCTGAGTTTTTAGAGTTCAACCCATTCCTTTTGGCATTTTACCCTCTTCCATCGGGGTCAGGCTGGCTGGTCGTCCCACCTGGAAATTTGCGCATGTCTCACTGGGGCAGACCAGTAGTGCGCACATGTGGATAGGACTTGTGTGTGATCCAGGCCTGGTCGGTCTTCTCTGAGTCCCAAGACTGCATCTTCCTGGGACTTGACATTGGGTGCTAGTGGGGCCAGTGGGATGGAGTTGGAAGGCCAGGCTTGAGCTGGCTCCTTTCTGCCAGGACTTACTCTCTTGAGGATGGGTGAGACCAGTCTGTGTGTTCATGTGGGAGTGGGAGTGGGAACTGGCACTGCTGCCTGGGTTCTGTGGCTTCTGAAGACTTGGGGCCATGTCGACTTTCAGGGTGTAGGCACAGCACGTGCATTCAAGGGTAGGGTGATTTGGGAATGATCTGCGGCTGGGGAATGCACTAGACACTTAAGATGGAGTAGCTATGAGAGAGAGACCTCAGAACCTCAGTTCCCATTAATGATGGTAAACAGGCTATTTCCCTAGGACCTGCCCTTACTGTCCTCCACGTGGGGATGTGACGTGACTTAAGCACTTGGGAGCCATTGGATTAGATACTTCTGGTGGTCTTTGTGTAGGCGAGAGTCCTGCTGTTGTAAAGCCAGGTCTGTCCTGGTTCTGGGCCCTGCAGAGCAAGTAGAGGCTGTTCCTTTGTGAAAGGGACCACGCCCAGCCCTGCGTCCAGGGTGTAAACAGGTTGTCTTTTATTTGTACTATTAATTGAACCCAGGGTCACTTAACCACTGAGCCACATCCCTATCCCTTTTTACTTTTTGAGACTGGGTCTCACTAAGTTACTCAGGGCCTCAGAAGTTGGCTGGCTTTGAACTGGTGATCCTCCTGCCTCAGCCTCCTGAGTCACTGGGATTACAGGCATGGCCCTTGTGCCTGGCTGTGAACAGTTTTTTCATGGCTCAGTCCCTTGGCTGGGTCCTCCTGAATTACACGTTGTTTGTCCGTGTGTGGAGGGCAGACACCAGCTGCGTGTGTCATGACTTTCCCTGCAACCAGGCAGGTGAGGCAGTACTTTCTACCCTTTGGCTGACCCAATTTGAAAGGAACTAATTTTGACAAGAGATACTGTACAGGGTCTCAAGGTCTGCCCACGGCTAATGAGTTTGCAAAATTCAAGCCCTAGATAGGCCAAAACATTACAGAAAATAGATTTTTTTTTTTTAAAGAGAGAGGGACAGTGAGAGAGAGAGAGTGAGTCAGAGAGAATCAAATTTATTTAGTTTTTCATGTTGGCCTTCGTTGCTCCAACACTTTCTTTGTGTACGTGGTGCTGGGATTCGAACCTGCGTCCTCAAGCATGCCAGGCAAGCACTGTAACCACTGAGCCATCATTCCAGCCCCCAGAAAAAAGATTTTATTTTATTTATTTTTATTTTTTGGTGCCAGGGTTTGAACCGAGGGGCGCTTAACCCCTGAGCCACATCCCCAGCCATTTTTTATATTTTATTTTGAGACAGGGTCTTGCTAGTTACTCAGGGCCTTTCTAAATTGCTGAGGCTGGCTTTGAACTTGGATCCTCCTGTCTCAGCCTCCTGAGTTGCTGAGATTACAGGCGTGTGCCATCATGCCTGGCCAGAAGATAGAGTCTAAAAAGAGGAAAGACCTTCATGTTCATTTCCCCTGATACTGAACTTCACCCAGGTGGTGGGACCTGAGAGTTTTCCTGCATTCAGCTTCCTGCCTGTCAGCATGGGGCTTGGAGTTCACAGTGTGACCCACCTGTTGCCTCCCATGGAGGGGATATATTAGTGCACTCTGGACTGCTGTTTGCAGAATGTTTTGGTCAGCCCTGTGTCTAAAAGTGACAAATTCCACCATAACTAGAATTTTTCTTCTAATATCTTAATATTTTTGCAAAAAAATGGAAATTGAAAACCAGTTCTTAGCCAACCACAGTGGTTTTGGTGCACCTGTGATCACAGCAGCTCCTGAGGCTAAGGTAGGAGGATTTCAAGTTCAAGCCAGCCTGGGCAACTCAGCCAGACCCTGTCTCTCAATTAAAAAAAAGAAAAATGTGGGGCTAAGAATGTAGCTTAGTGTTAAAGCCCCCGTAAATTCAGTCTTCATACCAGAAACAGAATAAAAACCCGAAACTTGATTTTGTTTTGCGTGCGGAAGGAAGCGCTGTTTCTGTGGTTTCTGATTGGCTGGTGTGAGAGGTGAGAAATGGTGACTTTGGAGGGGTGGTCTTGGGAGGCGGCTTTGAAGAGCTGTAGGAATCTTTTTTTTTTTTTCACATATATTAGAAGTATATAGCGATACAGGATACAGATGAGGGGGAAACATTGTCAAAACAGTAGCAATCAATGTGTATAAACTTTGTTAACTAGGGGTAATGCTAATGCATAGATAAGCTACTATAGGTTTCATCTATTGCAGTTTCCCCCAGAAGAACTCATGTGTTAAATGGGTATCTAGTGTAGGAATAACATCGGCTTCTGGGATGGTTCCCCCATATTCCCCATCACCAGACGCCTATGAGTTCTTCATATACCCTCCCCCCTCCCCATCCCCTTTCCTACACCTCCAAGTTACCTAGGGAGCTTTTGCCCCTGTTGCACTGAAAGTCATTCAATTTGAGGCTTTGTTAGGTCAGCCGTCTGTCCTACTGCTTCAACATAAATTCTAGTATCAACAGATGAGAGAAACCATTCGGCCCTTAAGTGTCTGAGCTTGGGATACTTCACTAAGCATAATTCTGTCCATCTCCATGTAGGAATCTTTTCTGATCCTGTTAAGTGGATACTTGTTGAGCAAGGGTTCTGGTAGAAGGATCAGCAGCTGTGTAAAAGCCTCCCCAGCAAACACGCGAGGAGGGCTGGCCCTCCTGGGCATTGGTGCCCTGTGGGGCTGGAGGGGGTGTGTCCCAGGAAGAGCGAGGTTGAGCCTTTGCAGGGACTGGATTGGTTGAGGGAAAGTGGCCTTGTCCACAGAGACAGCTTCAGCTGCCCTTGCTGGCACTTGAGGGGGACATCTAGTGGGAGTCATGTCCAAGCTTTGGTTTTTACACTCTTGTCCTGCGGTGAGCCGGCTGCAGGAGCGATTTTCCAGATGTGTTAATTTTGCAAAACAGTAAGCGCAGCCTGCTTACTCTGGGTCTCACCCCTGGATGTGGCTGCCCCACGCGCCTGGCTGGCCTCCTCACTTCACCTGCATTTGCTGCCCTGGGTTTCACCTTTCAGGTAGCATGTTTTCTCTCCCTCAGTCTTCATGGGGGCTGTTGCCTCTTTGGAGGGCAACAGTGATTACTTTTACCCAAAACAACTTTTACAGAGTTAGTGACACTTCTTACCAGGGCTCTGACAGCAGCGATGGTTCCTTTACTAAAACCAGTGTTCCTGCCCTGGGTGTCCTGGCTCCATCCTGAGGGCAATGTCTAGATGTGGGTCTTAGAGATGAAGGAGGTGTCTAAGACTAGAGACTAGACAGGGAGGGATGCTGCACATTTGGAGAAGCGTGAGGTGACATGGTCACTGTGAACTCCATCAAGTGCTTCTGCAGGCTGTGTGGCCAGGTCATGTCCTGAGTGCAGCTGTTGACGGTGTAATCATGGTAGTCTGCCCAGAGGGGGATCATGGCATGAGCATCGAGGAAAGCGCTGGACCAGGGAGCTGCAGCCCCAGCCTGGGATAAGAACTGCTGTGTTGGCCTGTGCAGCTCACCCAGCTGTGTGAGTGGTCGGTCTCCTCCCCGAAGTCTGCTGTGCGGTTTCTCTCTTGTAGCTGATTGTTAGCACTGAGTAGAGGGCTGCAGCCTTGTGTGGCATTTAGGTGTTCCCAGCTGCCGGGTCACCCTGTGTAGTGGGCAGCCTTGGGCTCTGGGCGTTGGAGCTTCCAGCTAGCTGTCCCAGGCAGAGTCTCACAGACAGGTCCTCTGAGCCCAGGTGGACTCAGCTCTAACCGTCCGGGCCTAACTGCTCGTGCATGCCCAGAGCCTCCCCCACTGTGCACATGCAAGCCACTCGGGCCCCGGCAGCGCTCGCTGGAGTGGCAGAGTCACCTGCGACCACAGGAAAGTCCCCCATCGTTTCCTCCTCCTGAAGGTCCCTCCCAAGGTGCTGGCTCTGGTCCACGTTGCTGCCTTCGGCCTCAGCCCCTTCCTTCTTGGCCGACTTTACAGAAACCTCTCGACTCCAGCGCTTGATGGAAGAACAGGTTGTGCTGTCAACGTATCCGAACGGGACTTTAGCAGGGCTCAGAGGTGGTGGTGGGACTGCCTGGGCAGCTTTTCAGAAGGTGAGTTGGGGGCTGCCAGCCCCTACGAGACCCAGGCCTGCCTACTGCCTTGTTCTCCCCTTCACATATTCGCAGAGGAGTATTCTTTGTCCCCAGTTAGAACTGCTAGGTGGAGAGCGGCAAGGGGTTTACAGGTGACCTAGGCTGACCCTTTGCACTTGGAAATGGAAAGCTATTGGCTGCTGCTGTGGCTTGTGAAGGCATCTGTGTGACGTAGCAGGATTGCTGTCTGTCCTGTTTCTCTGGTCGTTTCTCCAGCATGGTATAGAATTCAACACTCCTCTTGAACCTGTTTATCCCTCTATTCTCTGGTGGCCTGGGCAGTCGGGTGCTTGCCTAAACAAACAGTTCACTAGAGGAAATGTCATCACTGCGTCACTGATAGGAGTCTTCAGGTTCTCGATCCTGCACGATGGGCAAGAGTCAGGTGCCAGTTACCCAGAAGGACCATGGACAGCGGTGCAGACCGCAGAGCAGAGAGCTGTTCTGAGGCTGTGGCTGTGAGCATGGCTAGCTGGAGGCCAGCTCGTGGAAGAGGCCCAGGACTGCATATGCTGTTTTCAGGTCTGTCCCTTGCGGTAATGATTATGTCACTGGTCGAACTTCTAAGCAGATCCTGATTTCAGCACTGCATGGAACAGGTGGGGCACAGTTTCAGGTTCAGTGTCTCACTGTGGCTGGTCCAGCCACCACAAGGTCCGCTCTTCCCTCCCTGTGGTTAGCGAGGCTGCAGTGAGTGGCAGTGTCTGGGCTCGAATCTGCCCCCTGTATGAGTGGTGCAGGACCCTTGGCCATGCTTGCGCAGTCTGGCTGTAATGTTTGTGGTGGCTGCAGGCCTCCTGTGGGAGCCCAGCATGGTGGCACCTAGGAGGGGAGATGGTGACCTCAGCCTCTTGTGCACCTGGACCTGTGCTGGTCTCATGGTTGGGTTTCATTGACGTAAGTTCCACTTCTAAAACTTGGAAAATGGTTTCCCTAGAGCCCTCTACCCTGGTAAGGAACCCCTCAGTCTCCTGGGTCCCCCATTAATGGAGCTCTGGTCGTTTGCACGATGGCTGCAGACGGTGGCCACAGGAAGGCGTGTTTGTGCTCCCAGACCCCAGGGCGGGTTGGTCAGCAGGCTGCTTTTCTCTCAGCCTCTCAGGAGTGCAGAGCATGACCAGAGAGTGTTCTATTTTAGATTTTTTTCATGCTGTTGGGATTTGAACCTGTGGCCTGGTGCATGCGAGGCAAGCACCCTACCCCTGAGGCACATCCCCAGCTCTACGTGTTAGAATATTAATGAGCAACATTTGGCAGTTCTTTGTGATTTAAGAAAGAAAGTGCAGGTTGAATGGACCATGAGCTAGACAGGCTGCAGGGGGATTGACAGGCATCTTGCATCGTGCTGTCTAGGACGCAGCAGCAGCCACGTGTGGCATTCAGCATGTGCCGTCAGTGTGCAGCACTCACCAGGAGCCTTGGGATTAACAGGAAGGCTCACAGCACTGACTACGTGTTGAAGTGAGCTGCTCGTATTGAGCCACATAAAGTGCATCATTAATGCTGGTTTTACCTTTATTATTTGCATGTGCTAAGTAAACACTCTGCCACTGAGCTAGTTCTTCCCTGCCCTTACCTGCTTGCTTTGTTTTTGGTACCAGAGATTGAAAGGGGTACTTAACCACTGAGCCACATCCCCCAGCCCATTTTTTATTTTTTATTTTGAGACAGGGTCTCATTAAGTTGCCTAGGATCTAAGTTGCTGAGGCTGGCCTTGAACTTGGGATCCTCCTGTCTCAGCCTCCTGTGCACTGGAATGACAGGTGTGTGCCACCACGCCCAGCTCACTGCTTATTTTTAATTTGTATAATTCACTCTTTGACTTGTACTTGATTTCTGCTTGGCAGTTCTGGTCTAGACCCTGGGTCAGGAGTTGCCGTTTTCAGTAGTGTTCTCTGTGCGTCCCAGTCTTTTTCTCCAAAGAGCAGGCTGTGGCATCTCACTGGGTGTAGCAGGGTGTGGCCACTCTTGAGTGGTCCTCGCAGAGCTTCCTGGGTTGAGGGGTGCCTTGCCTCGGTGCCCCCAGAAGGGACCACCTTGACGCAGCTGATGGGCACTATGGGTTGACGCATGTGAGGCTGTGGGCCCTGGGGCTGGGGTCACATGTGGAGGGAGGGAACATGGTGTGAGAGCCGGAAGGTCCAAAGGTGGCCAGAGTCACCTGGAGAGCCTCTAGATCAGCATCGGGTTTTACTTGGTGCCTGGCTTTGGGGTTGATGGTGTCTGTCCCCCTCTAGGCCTCTGCGAGGGGACTGGCAGAAGTGAATGTGGTTGGGGGCAGCTTGTGTCGTGCCCATATCAAGTCACTAGCATCACTGGGCCTCAGTTTCCCTTTCTGCCATGAGGCCAGAGTCCTGACCTTAGAGGTCATTGTCAAGACTGTGAGGTCTTGGCTTGATGCTGCATGCATAGGACCCCCAGTGCTGGGTGTGGTGGGGAGGACTCCCCTGCCCACTTCTTGAGCCAGGAGTCACCACGAGGGAGGTGTTGTGACCCACTCCTTTGTGGAGTTCCCATCCCCTCGGCACCCATCCTCCCAGCATTGACAGAGATGTCGTGGTGTCTCTCCTGGGCCTGCGGGCAGGACTAAGTGCTCGATGCCCAACAGAATGTGGCCTGGTGCCCAGCACAGAAGCTGTGATGGTGGAGGTGCCCATGGCCAGCAAACAGCTCTGCCCTCAGGGTGTCTAGCTGACCCCTGAACCGCAGGCCTGGGGTGGGTGTTGGAAGGTGCTGGATGGAGGGGCTCTAAGGCAGGAGGCAGGCAGGTGCCTTCAGTAGGGTGAGGGTGGGGAGGGCAGAAGGTGTCCTTCACTGGCCATGGGACCTGGGCAGCCCAGTGCCCAAGGGATGTGGGATGTCGGTTCCTCTCTGCGGTGTCTCTCCAGCATCTTTGACGGGCCTCATGACTGCATTGAAGAGTGTGCCTAGCATAGCAGGCCGCCCTGGGGTTAAGTAGGCCCCTGTGGCCTCTGGAGCCCTAACACCTCATTTCTCTGGGACAGGCACCGTTTCCTGCTGCTCCACAGAGTGGGCTTGTCTGAGCCTGCGTGCAGTAGGCAGCTGCTGGGCCTCGTTGGCATGGATGCTGTACACCACTGTCTGCTGGAGGGTGGTACTAAGATAGGGAATGATTCCCTTGGTGAGTGGGGAGCCACCACCGTGACAGACGGGGACTGTTGGGGGCCAAGGGTCTCACGTGTGGAGGTGCCCCCACTCCCTGCCCTCACCAGCTGTCTGTTGCTCTGTGATTTCCTGGTTTTAAATTTTAGCAAATGTTTCTTGTTGCAGAATATGGAGTTTGTGAAAACTTGCGGAAGCTGGAGATCACAGGCGTGTCTTGTCGAGACGTCTATGCTAAACGTGAGTTCATCTTTGTCATCACCCCTGGTCACCTTGGTGCAAGAAGCGTTCAGTGAGGGTCAGCAGGGAACGGAAGCAATCTGGGGTTCTGTACCATTTTCTCAGACTCCATCTCAGTCAGTTCACATTTCAGCTTTTTTTCTGCGGTGCTGGGATTGGAACCCAGGGCCTCATGCATGCTAGGCAAGGGCTCTTCCACAGAGCCATGCCCCAGCCTCACAGTGGCTAAGGAGTGTTGGTGGCCCTGGTGCAGGCTGTGCTGGGGGTGCTGGGCTTCCCTGTTCTGGGTGTGCCACGAGCTTCGCCTTTCAGCCTCTTGAGGCTGAAGCCTGTGTGGTGGCCATGCTTGTCATCCCAGTGTCCTGGGAGGCTGAGGCAGGAGGATCTCAAGCTCAAAGCCAGCCTCAGTAACTTAGTAAGACCCTGTCTCAAAGTAAAAAATAAAAAGGCTTTGGATATGGCTAAGTTGTTAAGTGCTCTTAGATTCAATGCCTGTGCCCCAAAATAAAGTGAAATAAAATATAATTGATGTTTTAGCCTTCAATAAAAACAGATTAAAGCACATGTACACTGGGCATGGTGGTCCACACCTGTAGTTCTAATGGGTCAGAAAGCTGAGGCAGGAGGGTTATGAGTTCAAAGCCAGCCTCAGCAACTTAGTGAGACCCTGTCTGAAAATAAAAAATACAAAGGGCTAGGGATATGGCTCAGTGGTTAAGCACCCATGAATTCAATCCCTGGCACCCCCCCCCAAAAAACACAAACAAAACCAGAAGCATAAAAACCCTTGCACTATGATTTGTTATTGTTTGCCAGCGTCGCTGGGGGTCTAGAGCACCATGCATGCCAGGCCAGCCCCCGCCCATAGATATCTACATATTTTTAGTGTTTGCAATACTGGAGATGCCCTACTAGTGAGCTACATCCCCAGTCCTATTTTATCTTTATTTTGAGACAGAGTCTTGCTAATTTGCCTAGGCTGACCTGGAACTTACCATCCTGCCTTGGCCTTCCAAGTTGCTAGGATTCCAGGTGTGGGCCCCCATCCCCAGCCACGGGTGTTTGAATTGATACATTGTAATGATGCATATCTCTTGGATACAGTGTGACCTTTGAGTCAACCCCCGTGTGATGGGTATTATCAGATCAGGCAGGAGGCGTGCGTGTCACCTCAGAATTGTCATCAGCCACATTTTATCCTAGAGGTTGCTCCTCCTGCCCAACAGCACTCTGCCTGTTCCTGAGGACCCTGGGGTCTGAGTGGTTCTGGTGCTTGCCAGGGCCGCTGGGGGGTGGACGTGCCAGCTCCTTGTGAGCCCATTGGTTTTCTTCTATGAGCAGGTTGAGGCCCTCACCCCAATCCTTGTCACTCCAGCTCCTCTGCTTTCAGAGGCTGCCCAGCCCCTTGCCTACCATCTCCCCACTGGCTTTCCTGTGGTGCCAGCAGTGGTGGTCAGCTGGCATGAGTGCCTCGTAGGACAGGTGTCCACTTCCTGGCTCCTCTTGGTTCGCCAGGCCACATGACCTGCATCCTCACAAAGCTGCTCAGACTTCTCTTCAAGAGGAGTGAGCACTAGGGGCCATGGCCCAGCAGGGTGTGATGGAGCACCCGGGGGAGGGCACGTGTGGGGAAGGGTGGCTGGGGATGGTGTGACTTGGGGGGCGGGAGGTGGGTCAGCGAGGGCATGGATTTCTTGTTTGCTGATTTTAGTTTTCTTTTTGGTACTGGGGACTGAACCCAGGGGCGCTCTTGACTTCTTGAAAATGCTTGCCAACTCCTCAGCACCAAGGTGTCTGTTCCGCACTGGCCAAAGAAAATTTCTGTTTTCATATCCATAGTGCAGGAATTGTTCTTTCACATTTTCTTTGGCAGCTTTATCTGGGAGATGGCCATCAGGCTGTGGGACAGAGGGTTGAAAAATATTGGCCTTAATTCCTGAATAGGTAGCTGAGCTGGCAGCCTCAACTTGGCCGAGCCAGGTCGGAGTCTCAGTCAGGAGACGGCACACGCTGCGGGGCAAAGGCAATGCCAGAGCTCCCTGGGCAGACACCCTAGTCGGGGCAGGGACCCTGGTCCGTCTCTCACCTTGAGGCCCCATGGAGCTGTGGCCTGGGCTTTCCATGTGCCTTTGGCCAGGGGACAGTGGGCATCCTCTCCAGCCAGCTCTGCTTGCCTGGGTGAGCTTGGCAGTTGTGTTCTGGAAGGAATCTCCATGCTGAGGAAGAGGGTGTTGATGTGAAGGAAAAGTGGGACCCTCCTGAGCCCTTGCCTGCTGTATTGGGCGGGGCGCTTCATGAAATCCTTCCCGATCACGAGCACGTGGGACATAGAGACATTCACACTGCCCTCCGAGCCTCCTGCTGGGTTTGGCTTTGCAGGGTGGATGCTGCACAGAGGTTCTGCAGCTTGCAGATGGGCGCTGGCCTCGCGGCCCTGCCGCCTCCTGTGCCATGGCCTTGTGCTGTGGGTGCTGCCGCAGGTCTCTCGGGCAGTGCCCGGGTTGAGGTCCCTCTGGAGAGGTACATTTCAGCGCTTTTAGTTACTGGTGAAGCCACTGCAAAGTCCCACAGGAGCACAGCGGAGCGGAGCGTGGCAGCCTTAGAGCTGTTGCGTTAAGTGGAGTGTAAGTTGGTGTCTAAGGCTTGTCCATCAGTTTGTCCGAGAAGCACATGTGAAATTTTAAAACTGCACACTTGGGGCCAGAGTGGTGGCTCAGCGGTTGCGGGTTTGAACCCCAGCACCATGGACACAACAAAGTGTCTGAGCAACGAAAGCCACGTGAGAGACTAAGTAAAATGGGTTCTCTCTCTCACTGTCCCTTTTAAAAAACAAAAAACAAAAAAACTGCACACTCACCACACCAGACAGGGAGCAGTAGCGCTCCTTTGGAGCCAGCCGCCTCTTCTGATCAGGCTCTGAGCTGTAGGTGCAGGAAGTCCGCCCCGCTTTCATCTTTTTACAAGCTCACAGTGGCCTAGTAGAGATGGAAAGACTGAGTTTCAGTCATCAAGAAATTTCTAGAAGTACTCAGGCCTGTCACTTGCGCCGTGGGAGGGCCCAAGTTTCATCCTTGCCTGAGTGAAGGAGGCACTGCTGGCAGCCTTCTGGGAGCAGGAAGATTAAGTGCATCCTAGGGAGTTGTTTTAGCCTCCTGTCAAGCCCTGGACAGACTTGGGTTTGTGACTGGGTCCCTGTTCATGTGGGGGCGATCCTGGAGGTTTGCAGCATGCTTCTAGCCTGTGTGTGGGCTTTGCACCAGTGCTGACGAACCTGTACAGACAGACAGACGCAGGGGGCTGTTGCTGGGTGGGAGATGGTGCTCGAGAGACCTGTGTGGACAGACACGGGGGAGCTGTTGCTGGGTGGGAGATGGTGCACTGGGAGACCTGTGTGGACAGACACGGGGGGCTGTTGCTGGGTGGGAGATGGTGCACTGGAAGACCTGTGTGGACAGACACAGGGGGCTGTTGCTGGGTGGGAGATGGTGCACTGGGAGACCTGTGTGGACAGACACAGGGGGGATGTTGCCGGGTGGGAGATGGTGCACTGGAAGACCTGTGTGGACAGACACAGGGGGCTGTTGCTGGGTGGGAGATGGTGCTCGAGAGACCTGTGTGGACAGACACAGGGGGGATGTTGCCGGGTGGGAGATGGTGCACTGGAAGACCTGTGTGGACAGACACAGGGGGCTGTTGCTGGGTGGGAGATGGTGCTCGAGAGACCTGTGTGGACAGACACAGGGAGGATGTTGCTGGGTGGGAGATGGTGCTCGAGAGACCTGTGTGGACAGACACGGGTGCTGTTGCTGGGTGGGAGATGGTGCACTGGGAGACCTGTGTGGACAGGCAGACTCGGGGGTGGGTATTGTCAGCGTCTGTAGCCTGCTGTGGAAGGTGGGGCCACACACAGTCTCTCACTGACTCCTCCTGCTCCGGTCCCCGCACTCTGGCTGGTCACTTTTGGCTAGAGGGACTTGACACTCTCTGGATGGCAGTGGCCAGGGGTGAGAGCTGCTGAGGTGTGGTGTTCTCTGATTCAGCTGCAGGGTGGCTGTGATTCTTTAAGCTCTTAACAAGCACGACTCTTTATCGGTTGCACCTTGGTGCTTGGGTGGATGAGCAGCCACACTGGGAGTGCTGTCTTCCGGCTTTTGAGTTTGGAGGGTTGGGTGGCCAGGTGACAGTGACAGGGGCGGGTCTGTCCAGGTGTCTCTGCTTGGACCCGTCAAGTGGTAGCTTAATTCCAGGTGCAGTTCTTGTTTCAGGGCCTGTTTCTGGAGTGCTCTGGCTTTCTAAGTGAGAATGGTGAGCCGCAGGCCTCACAGCATCCTCAGCCATGTGACCTGCTTGTCCTCCAGGGATCTCATTGGTGTCCTGTCCAGGCTAAAGTCATCTTTGTGCAGGTACACGGAGGGGTGACCAACTTAAGCCGCAGAGCTTAGGAGTCCAGAGAGGACCGTCACAGCCCACCAGCCATCTTGAGAGACTGTGTTTTTTAAGATGTGGCTTTTTGGCAAAACAGAGAACTCCCCTTTTGGAATTGACAAGAGTATGTGACATGTTCCTTTTTTTTTTTTTTTTTTTAAATAGAGAAAGAGGGAGAATCAATTTTCAAGTTTTATTTTTCATCTGACCTTTGTTTCTCCAACACTTAGTTGCGTATGTGGTGCTGGGGTTTGAACCCAGATCCTTGCGCATGCCAGGCAAGTGCTGTAACCGCCGAGCCAACACTCTAGCCCCTGGCATGTTCTTGTAATCGTTGTTCTAGGGGCTTCGAGATGGAAGTGGTTGTTTTTTTTTGGAAAGAACCACGTGTTGATGGCAGTAAGTTTGGGACGTGAGGGGAAAGGAGAGACGGGGTCGTGCTGGGTAGTGATACTTATTTTTTCTAATATTTTATGAAATTTTGAAAACATTCAGAAAAGTTGCCATCCGCATTGGATTCTGCAGCAGGCACTTGGCCACACTTCACTGCCACATGGCGTCCGCCTGCCCCTCTGCCCCTCCCCTTGCCCCGGCATTCCTAGGGATTGAGCCCAGGGACACCCCACCTCTGAGTACCATCCTCAGCCTTGTTTGTGTTTTAGATTGAAACAGGTCTCACTAAGTTGCTTAGGACCTGGCTAAGTAGCTGAGGCTGGCCTTGAATTTGCAATCCTCCTGCCTCAGCCTCCTGCGTCATGGGGATTATAGGCGTGCCCCACCACATCTGTTGAGACGTAAGTTCTGATGGACTCACAGTAAGCTATAGGTGCCCTTGTGCCCCAGAGACTGCTTCTAGGGCTCTCGCTGCCTAGAGTTCAGCATATGCTTGGGTTTCTGGTCCTCCTCGCTGTTGTTTAATAAGCTGATCGAAGTGCGACCACAAAGGGGAGACTGGCTTCACTGGGTTGTAAGCAGACTCAGCTTGTTCTAAGGGGAGCGCCCCCACGCTCACGGGCTGGATGGCCGTGTCCTGTGGCTCGGAAGTGTCCTGAGTGATGGTCTTGGGCCGGGCCTGGTGGCTCAGCGTCTACCTACTGCTGTCTGGCTGCACCAGAGGCCAGCTGTTTCCTCTCCCTGTGCTCCAGGAGAAGGTGGTGACCTCTTCTCCTTGGCCTTGCCTGATTAGCTTCCCCTCTTTGCACGCCGGGGCAAGTTTCAGTGCTCTGAAACCATCTGTGGCTCCCGCTGCCCTGAGAGCTGGTTGTGCTGTGTGTTTGCTGTCCGCCCGTGCTCTCACCAGCACCCTGCAGCGCACCAGGCCTGAGCGAGCCCTGCCTCTTCCCTGCAGTGCTCCACCGGTACCGGCACATCTTGGGCTTGTGGCAGCCAGACATCGGGCCATATGGAGGACTGCTGAACGTGGTGGTGAGTCTGCAGCCTCGCAAGGGCTGGTGCCCACGGGTGGAATGCTGCCTTGGGTGGGTGGGCCTTGGTGCCTTGCTGCAGCAGCATGCGCTGGCGTTGCTCAGGTCCGCCTTAGACGACAAGCAAAAATTGCAGCAGCTCTTTGCTCTCACCATGCCCTTGGGCTTTGTGACGCCCTCAGGCCAGGAGGGGTCACGCCCACACCCTCGCGATAGCAGCTTTGCTCAGCGGTCTGCCCAGGAGGAGACAATGTGCAGGTGGACTCAGGGTTCTCCTTGCTGCAGGTGGACGGCCTGTTCATCATTGGCTGGATGTACCTGCCGCCACACGACCCCCACGTGGATGACCCCATGAGGTTCAAGCCGCTGTTTAGAGTCCACCTGATGGAGAGGAAGTCCGCCACGGTGGAGTGCATGTATGGCCACAAGGGGCCCCACAACGGCCACATCCAGGTAGGCGGGGCGGGGGGCAGGTCTCCTCTGCCACCCTGGGTGGTGTCACCAACTGTGCCATGCATATAGCTGTAGGCCTGCTCCTAAGCAGATGGGACAGGTGGAAGGGCTTCCCTCTCCTGCAGATGAGCTCCCGGAGCCCTGTCCCTCTGCTGCAGACGCGCTCCCGGAGCCCTGTCCCTCTGCTGCAGACGCGCTCCCGGAGCCCTGTCCCTCTGCTGCAGACGCGCTCCCGGAGCCCTGTCCCTCTGCTGCAGACGCGCTCCCGGAGCCCTGTCCCTCTGCTGCAGTCGCGCTCCCGGAGCCCTGTCCCTCTGCTGCAGTCGCGCTCCCGGAGCCCTGTCCCTCTGCTGCAGACGCGCTCCCGGAGCCCTGTCCCTCTGCTGCAGACGCGCTCCCGGAGCCCTGTCCCTCTGCTGCAGACGCGCTCCCGGAGCCCTGTCCCTCTGCTGCAGACGCGCTCCCGGAGCCCTGCCTCTAGTCTGAGTTGGCTTGGAGCCTTTTGCTCTTGAGCACTGCACTTCCTGTCTCTGTCCCTCTTGTTGACGAGAATTCCACGTGCAGTAAAATGCCCCTGCTCTCAGGCTGGCTCCTGTGTGCCAGGTGTGCTGTACAGCGCTGTGGCCACAGCCCCTGCTGCTCTGCATGGGGGGTGCTGCCTGTCCAGGGCATGTGCCGGGGTGTCTGGGCATCCCTTGGACAGATGCTTTGGTGGCTTCTTGGGCATCTGTAGATGGCTGTGGTGCCAATGGCGAGGGAGACGATGGGCCTCACTCTCTGCTTCTCCTCCTTTCCCTGCCACCCAACACTGGAGATTGTGAAGAAGGATGAGTTCTCCACCAAGTGCAACCAGACGGACCACCACAGGATGTCCGGCGGGAGGCAGGAGGTGAGCCTGCATGGTGTGGGAGGGCCAGGAGTGCCGTGTTGATTCTCAGGGTGAGGGCCTGGCCTTGCCCCATTGGGCAGAGGGGATGTGCGAGGCTGCAGCATGTGAGGGGGGCGAGAGGCCTTGCAGGTCGTGTGCACGGGAGGACAGCCCTGGGCATTGGTGACCCAGGTCGACACCCTTGTCTCCTTCACGGAATCTCCTCTGCCTGTGGCCATGAGCCTTCTGCTCAGGCTGCTGTGGGCTGCTGTGGTTGTGGGGTGCAGGGAGGCCACAGGGCTGTGTCCAGGGTCCCTTGTGTTCCCTCTGCAGCAGGCCTGGTGATTGGACTTGGGTTGCGTGGTGTGGGAAAGCGAGCACCTTGGGCTTTCTGCTCTTGGTGCACTTTATGTTGCCTTTGGGATGCTGCCATTCAGAATATCTAAAAACCCCAGGAACTTGTCTCGTGTGGGAGCGCGTTGTAGCTGGTACTTTTTGTTGTGTGCACGCTTCTGAGCCAGTTCCTGTGTTCTGGTGGCTTCCATGCTAGCCAGAGACCCGTGGGAGAGTGAGGTGAGCCATGTACACATGGCGGTCAGGGAAGGCCACCTTCTCCTGAGCAGGAGGCAGATGAAGGTGACAAATGGTGGAGGTGAGGCTTCATTTACAACATTGTCATTTTTAAGATTTTCCTTTTTGTAAGAGAGAGCCCCCTTCTTTTTATCTGGTTTTTGTTTTCCTGCACTTAGTTCTGTATGTGGTGCTGGGAGTTGAACCGGGGTCTTCAGGCATGAAGGGCTGTACCACTGAGCCACCTCTCCAGCCCCAGTGCTGATTAAAATTTGGCTTTATGTCATCATACCGGCATATGTGGCTGCTGCAGCTCACCTTCAAGTGGGAAGTGTGGCATTCCCAGAGCCACAGGAGGGCCAGGAACCCTCCTGTAAGCTGCTCCGTGCAGGCTGGCTGCGGGAGTGGAGATGCGGAGCCTCAAACTCCTGATGGAAACTGGAGAGCCCCTGGGTTAGGCGGGGCTAGTGCTCTGCTGGGTCCTGATGCTGGTGTGGTTGAGGCTGCTGCTGCGAGGAATTGAAGGGAAGTGCCTGTGTTCAAGGCCTGGTCCTCTGTGTCCTGCCAGGTATAGGTGCTGCAGGCTCATCTTCCTTCCCCACCCCTTCTCTCCGGCCCCTCTTGCAGACTGGAACCTGTGGAGATTTGGAGAGTGGGGGAGGAAGGGCCACCCGCCAGGGTCCCCTGAGGGCTGCCAGCTGCTGTGTTGCTCTCATGGATTCTAGAGCTATTGTGGAGTCAAAGTGACCGTTGCCAGTGGTAGGCAGGAATAGCCCTGAAGAGGTGAGAGTCACTCCAGGCTCCTGGGGTCTCCCTCATTCACAGGCAGCTGGCCCTTGTGGAACGGTTTGTAGTGAATGTCCTTGAGACCAGGATTCCCATGGCCAGGTGTGGTTGGTGTTCCCAGTGCAGTCCTTGGTGTGGACTGAGACGCCCTCCGCCCAGCTCATCCCCTGGGTGCAGTGCGGTCCTCGGTGTTGGCTGAGACGCCCTCCACCCAGCTCATCCCCTGGGTGCAGTGCGGTCCTCGGTGTGGACTGAGACGCCCTCCACCCAGCTCATCCCCTGGGTGCAGTGCGGTCCTCGGTGTGGACTGAGACGCCCTCCGCCCAGCTCATCCCCTGGGTAGAGCTTAGTGCCAGGGATTGCTTTTGTTTTGTCTAGTCTTTCCTTCTATAAGTTAAACCACTTTAACAGAAGGTTTGTTTTGATGAAGCCTAATTTGCCAGCATTTTTCTTTTGGGGTTCCTTTCTGTGTTCTTAAAAACCTTTGCACCTAGATAAGTCTCCTTAAAAAAAAAAAAAAAAGGTGCACCCCTGTGGGCCTGTGGTCCCAGCTGCTCGGGAGGCCGAGGCAGGAGGGCCACAAGTGTGAGGCCAGACTCAGCAACTTAGTGAGACCCTGTCTCACAATTAAGAACTAAGACGGTGGGGATGTAGCTCATGGTGGAAGAGCCCCGTGTTAGATTTTGCTCTGTGTGTAGGTCGTGACCCATCTGGAGTTAGAATTTTGTGTGTGCAAGGTGAGAATTGGGGTGTGCTTTTCTGCATGGGGGTGCTCAGTTTACTGAGCACAGTTGGCTGAAGACTTAACTACCCCAGTGGGGGCTTGGGCTCCTCAGTGGAGAAGTGGCCAGACCAGCAGGGCTGTCTGAGTGGGGAGGCTGTGGCTGCAGTCACAGCCACTTCTGTCTTCTGTCTGTGGTCTTGGTCTGGAGACTATGTCTGGGTTCTTTGGGTTCTCCTAGAATTTCAGAATCAGCATGCCGGTTTCCACATGACACCTGGTGGGCTTACCATCTGTGGGGTGTTGAACTTGGAGATCAGTTTAGAGAGAGTTGCTGTGCTCACAGGACTAGTCTCCCAGGTCATGGATGGGTGTCTGGCACCCTCGCCCTTGGGCCACATGCAAGATGCAGCTGAGCACCCCAGGCGCAGGGGTGTCTGACTCCCCTCGCCTCTACCTCCTCCCACTTTTGTGGTTTCAGGATAGAAATTGTACAGGAGTCTGTAATGTTGATTCTTAAGTACCACATTTTGCTGTAAACAGAATTTTTAAAAATTTTATTTCCCTCTCCCTGCTTCTAGTAGTTGGAGACACAGGGTGACTGTTGACCTCGTAGCCTCAGCTTTGTGCAGCCTGTATGGTGATGCCTGCTGGTCTCTCGGTCATGGATCGGTTTTTTCTCATTCTTTTGCCCTTTTTTTTGGAGGTTCTAAAGCAGAATCCAAGGGTCTCTACCACTGAGCTACATGCGTTTTTCCTTTTGCATTTTGAGACAGGGTCTTGCTGAGTGGCTCAGGCCGGCCTTGAATCTGCCATCCTCCTGCTTCAGCCTGCTGGGGCCAGCCCATTGCCACTACATCTGGCTTGTTCTTTTTTCCCTGTAAATTGCTTTTGCCTCTGTTAGTGGGGCTGATTCTAGATAGTCATGGGAAATACCCCATCAAGTTAGGAACTTGGAGATTTGGATCCGTTAGGTTCCCTATGTGGAGTCAGGACGCAGCATCCTGAGCATCTGTGTAATGTGTCCGGAGCTCCAAGGGTGTGGTCCTGGGTTTTTACGATTATGCTTTCTGAATGGACACATGACATCTGCAGAGACTCGTGGGAAGAGGGAAGCTCCACACTGCCTCTGCCGGCTCCGTCAGTCCGTGTCATTCAGTAATGGCCCTGGCTAGCTTGCACGGCAGGGATTGCGACGGGGTGGGGTGGCGAGGGCCCCCTGTGGGAGGGGCCTCCAGGGAGATTGAGGATACCTCGCAGGTGGGACAGCCAGGGAGCCTGCTTTTACTGCAGGCA
Organism: Aplodontia rufa; assembly: GCA_004027875.1. Taxonomy (NCBI): domain Eukaryota; kingdom Metazoa; phylum Chordata; class Mammalia; order Rodentia; family Aplodontiidae; genus Aplodontia; species Aplodontia rufa. The sequence continues at coordinate 16,184 of PVKS010019405.1, read as the reverse complement.
GCACCGGTTCGTGGCTGCTCCCGCTGTTGCCGTCACCGCCCTCATCTGCTGCTGGCAGGAGCCCCTTAGGACAGGAGTGCCCACACGTGATTTTCGTGGCAGGAGTTCCGGACATGGCTGAGGGAGGAGTGGGGCCGCACGTTGGAGGACATCTTCCATGAGCACATGCAGGAGCTGATCCTGATGAAGTTCATCTACACCAGTCAGTATGAGTGAGTGAGCTCCTCCTTGGGTGCTGCACGGCCTCTGCCCTGCTCCTGACACCAGGGGTCCCGCTGGGGTCAGGTATCCGGTGTCTTGAATAGCGAGTTGAGCAAGACTTACAGAAGTAGCAGGCGGAGCACAGACAGCGGCTGTGGAAACCGCACTCAGCAGAGTGCAGTGGCTGGGAAGGGAGGCTCACAGGTGCTGAAGAGTCTTGTCCTTCACGTGCCGTGCTGTGCCTGGGTCCAGCCCCACCGACCCAATTGGAGACCTCACCCCCGTTGTTCCTGTCGGTCACTTGGTTCTCACCTGATTGGCTGGGAGTGGCTGTGCCATGAGCCTTCCTTGGGGCTGCCTGGGAGTGGGACTTAGGAACACAGGGACTTGGTGGATCATTTCCTGGCTAGCGCTCCAGCCAACATTTTCTTGTGCCCTGCCCCCACTGACTTGCTGTCCCCGAATTCCCGCCTCGCTTCTGCCTTGGTGTCTGTTGTCTGGCTTGTCACTGTCACCTCCACAGTGGCCAGTCAGCCTTCAGAGGCCTGGTTCTCAGCCCTCTTCTGTCCTTGGCCACAGAGCCTAGGTGCTGTTCCCTACCCAGGGATGCGGGCCCTTTTCCTCTGGCTGGTGCTGTTGGGGCCCCCTCTCCAGGCCTTGTGGGCGTGGCAGTGGTGCTGGGAGAGCTGCACCTGCAGGCTGGAGGGGTGAGGGGCCCAGCCAGGCTCATTAGTCCCCCGAGCCCATTCTGCCTGCTCCACGTAGCAACTGTCTGACCTACCGCCGGATCTACCTCCCGCCGAGCCGCCCTGATGACCTCATCAAGCCTGGCCTCTTCAAGGGCACCTACGGCAGCCATGGCCTGGAGATTGTCATGCTCAGCTTCCATGGACGGCGGGCTCGGGGCACCAAGATCACGGTGAGCAGGGCTGGCCTGCGAGCGTCCTGCAGCCTTGGCCCCTGGGATGCAGGTGCTGGTGTAGAGGTCCCTTCCCTCTACAGACCTAGATCTGCATGTCCACAAGGTCCCCAGGGCCTGTGTGCTTCCAGCTGGCTTTGCCTGCTCTGGTGCTTAGGTGCTGCCACTCCTAGAAGACCTGGGGCAGGCTGAGGAATGCTTGGTGTCCCAGTTTAACTTGGCCTGGGGTACGGGCTCCCCATGCTGCCCAGGAGCAAGTGAGCCGCCCGGACAGGACCTGGACACTGACAGAGCCTGCACAGCTTGCACGACTCATGGCAAAGCCTCTCCTCCAGGCACCAGATGGGCTGCCATGCTTGGCTGTGCATTGCTAGGGCCACGGTCCCACGGCGCTCACCTTGACAGTGGTGGGTTTCTGGCAGACAGTGCTAGCATGAAGGAGCACAGCCTCTGCTTCTGGGGAGCCAGGAGGTGTCTGGCCTGGTGGGATGGTCCCTTCCCTGAGGTCTTGGCTTGGAGTTGCAGGGCTGCAGAGACCTGGGCTGAGGCCTGGCGCTGCAGCCAGACCCTGGGGAGGCCTAGGGTTCTCCATGAAGGGGACCAGTTCCTGCCCAAGGGTCTCTGGGTGCAGCCGTGTGCTCCCTGACTTCAGAGAGCCCCTCAAAGCTGGGGCTGCCCACAGGGTGAAACTGCACTGTGGAGGGATTGCTGCTCAGTCAGTGGCAGAGCAGCCTGGGCCTCGAAGCCCTGCTGACTGCTGCCCGCCTGCTCTGCAGGGTGACCCCAATATCCCTGCTGGGCAGCAGACGGTGGAGATTGACCTGCGGCATCGCATCCAGCTGCCCGATGTCGAGAGCCTCCGCAGCTTCAGTGAGCTCTCGCGCATCGTGCTGGAGGTCCGCGAGCAGGTGCGGCAGGAGCAGCAGCTGGAGGACAGCGAGGGCCCCGCCCCTTCCCAGGAGCTGCTGTCAGCCAGGGGGCCTAGCGGGGTGCCCACCGAAGAGGGTGGGGCACCCAGAGATGGAGCAGCTGTGGCTGAACAGCCAGCCCAGTCTGGGCAGGGACAGCCTTTCGTGCTGCCTGTGGGTGTGAGCTCGAGGAACGAGGACTACCCCCGCACCTGCAGGATGTGGTAAGGACCTGCACTGGCAGTGGACCAGGCTCCGTGGGGGACAGGGCTTCTGAGAGCTGGGTGGGGGCACTGATGGCTGCAGCTTCACCGCTGGCTCAGGGTGGAGGACCTGGCTCATCAGAGTTGCCCCAGATGTCTCACAGCACAACAGGGTGGTGCCACCAGTGTCCTGAAATGACGGAGATAATCCAGGTGAACGGGGATGGTGAGCAGGTGGACCCCGAGTGTGTGGCTCTTGCTGTGCTTGCGGGGGTCGCTCACTGTGGACGTCTCCTGCCACTGCAGGACTGGCCCATGAATGACCCTTCCGTAGTCTCTTCTATGCCCTCTGTCACTTTTCTGCCACCTTTGCTATTGGCCACCAGAGTGAGCACCAGCCTCCCTCACCAGTTAGCGGGGAGAACTTCTGCCCAGCCCTGCAGGTTCCTGGCAGCCGAGGCCTTGCTTACCCTCTGCCTGGGCCTCCTCCACCCTCAGCCCATGTGAGCCTTCCCTTGATGTCAGAGCCATTCCTCAGGATGAATAAGACGTGTGCCCAGCCCTGCACTCTAGGCCTGCAGAGTCACAAAAACGGAATGAATGGAAAGACCCACTTGCTCCTTCACATTGGCTCTATTTTAAGCTCTGACTGGCCACCTCTGGCTGGTGGCCGCTGTGTTCACAGTACAGGTCTAGAATATTCCACTGCCACAGTTCTGCTGAGTGGCTGCTTTGGAGCCGTTGAGGGCCAGTCTGTCTATGTCCTGGCACTGCCCTTCACCTCTGCTGGTCGCCACCCCACTCCCACCATGGTCTGCCCTGTGCCGACTCCCTTGAGGGCTTGGTGTTCAGCTGTGGTGTGGCGGAAGAAAGCGCACTGTGGCTTCACGATGTGCGCGTGTGACCCCATCCTGCTGTGGTTCTGTGGCGGGAGGCACACAGCTGGCATTCCAGGGTACCCTTGGAACACAGTTCCAAATGGCCATGGAAGAAGAGCTTTGTTGTTCCTGGGAATTCACTGCTCCCTGACCCTTGTGGCCAGCCGAGAGCCCACTCTTAGTTCCCACTGTGTGCTCTGGCTGACTGGCCAGGGGGTCCTGTCCAGTCCCCTCCCTGGCTAAACTTCAGACAGGTCCTTCAGCCTGTGCTGAACATGGGGCTTCTGTGCCCCAGAGGACGTGGCCTTGTGTCCTGCGAACCTGTGTCTGCAGGGCCTACTATAAGCACCTCTCGGGGAGACACCTGTGGCCTGTTTTCTGGGCCCAGTGCTTTTGCCTGCTTGGGGTGGTGGCATTCCTTTCCCTCCTCAAAGAGCCTCTGAACGCAGCTCTGCTGTCTCGTCTCCTGGCCCAGTGAGCCAGCTTGGTCAGAGGTGAGGTGCAGGCCTTGGGCCGTTCCAGGCCAGTCTCCCTTCTTACTGTCAGATGCTTAGTCCTTGAAGGACAGGGCCACGTTTCAAGCAAGTTCTGCTTGATGCCAATTGCAGGCTGCCTCCTACGTGTCCAAATTGATCGTGGGCTGGTCTGTTTACCCTGGGGTTGAGGCCCTGGTCCCCTGGGCCCGCTACATGTGGGTGTGTGTGTCCTTTGCCTCAGAATTCCTGGGGTCCTGCCCAGGGCTCCTGCCTCTGCTGGGGGCTGATGCATGTGGCAGTCAGCGAGGGCCTGGGTCTGAATCCTGGGCACTTGGCCTTTTGTGCCTAAGGCACCTGCCCTGCTGGCCTCAGAAATCAGCCAGGGGCCTCTGGGTTCCGTCTCCTCTGGTGCTGCTGGCTGCCGTTCTGGCTTTCAGGGTGTGAAGGGTGAGCGCACAGGACACCCTGTGCGTGCCCTCACCTTTCCCTGTCTCTCCAGCTTCTACGGCACAGGCCTCATCGCCGGCCATGGCTTCACCAGCCCCGAGCGCACCCCCGGCGTCTTTGTCCTGTTTGACGAGGACCGCTTCGGCTTCGTCTGGCTGGAGCTCAAGTCCTTCAGCCTGTACAGCCGGGTGCAGGCCACCTTCCGGAATGCAGATGCACCGTCCCCACAGGCCTTCGAAGAGATGCTCAAAAACATCCAGTCCCTCACCTCCTGACCACCACGCCTGCTGTGGGCCAGCCGGGCCCTGCCCCCAGGAACCGGAGCAGCATGCACTTTGAAACGCGGCCTTTTTATAGAACGCGCACCTATTTGCCTGGGTCCTGCCCACCCTGAGACACTTTGTACATAGTGTGTAACATATTCCTGTACGGTTGTCAGTAGTCCCAAAGGAGTACTGAGCATGTCACAGAACAAAGACGATGAATCAGAACTCGTCTACTCCAGAGCGGTGGCCAGGGCATGCGGAGGACCAGAGCGGAGCTGGAGGTCTTCCAGGAGGACAGGACCTTCCAAGGGGGTGTCTGAGCCACAGCCAATCACTTCCCTGCATGTGCAGATCCATCTTGTATTGGTGCTCTGCTCCACCCGTCCCTGCTGGGCGAGCCAAGCAGATGTGGCCATGACCCGGAGGGCCCGGGAGGGGGTCAGGAAGCGGCAAAGGACTCTGTCTGGTTGGGCGTGGACGGGACGTGTGTGCAGTCGAGGACGAATCAGCTTCGGGCGTGGGGCTCAGGACTGAGTCCCATTTCCCTGCTGACTTGCTTGGAGTTTGGACAAAGACTTTTCTCTCCTGATGGCCTTTTTCCTGTCACTGAAGTGGGACCTGTGATGCAGGATTTGTCACTGTGAGCACAGGCCTCTGGTCTGGCCTGGCTTGGCAGCCATGTGCCTGTCCCGCCATGCTCCAGCTTTAGAACCAAGGCTTGCTCCCACCAAGATGGTCCCCCAGCCAGCTCCAGGCAGGGTTTTGTCCTGTGACCCCCGTACTGTGCAATGCTGCCTGCGGGGTGTGGCGGACCTGGGCAGCCCTTGGAAGGGGTCTGCAGGCGGGATCTCACTCCATCTGAGATCTCGCCGACATTCGTGTCTTCAGGACGGCACGATACATAGAGTAGCTCGTTCTGTTCAAGGTGTTTCGTGCCCTGTCTCGGCTAGTCCTCATTGGTCCCTTGAGACCTTGTGCTGGGCGCTCAGGTTGGTGGCATTTGAGCCTCAGCCATCCTGCTGCCACTACTTCCACACTCGGGCAGCTCTTTTGCTTCCAGCAGCTGAGCTGGCTGGCTCTGTGGCCGGCGGGCTCTTCCAGGAGGTCTGGCTTCTGGGCAAGAGGCAGGTGGAGGAGGAGGACTCCCTCCTGGCCTTTGCCAGCCATCCTGGGAGGCCCCGCCTGATGCTCCCAGGTGCTTCTAGTGGTCTCGCTGTGAACTGCGCAGGCTCGGCCCGCTTTTGGTGTCCAAATTTGGCAGGATCCAGCCTAAAGCCTTTGTCACTTCCTTCCTTTGTTAGTTGTGACTTTTTCTCTCATGCCAAACAAGGAAGTCCCCAGTGTTGGTAACTGTGGCCCGAAGCTGTAAGGACGTTGAAGAACAGGGACGGTTGGCATGTGGGTGGTTGCCCTGTAAGTTTCACGGTTGTTTGCCAAGCGCCTGGGGCTTGCTCTAAGGGGCCCTGCCTCCCTCGCAGGTGTCCCCTTGTGAAGAGCACTGGTCAAACATGAGCACCTGTGATTAAAACATCTCAGCCTAAATTGCGTGGTCTGCTTCTGGTGCTTGACACGTGCAGGGTTTATTCTAAGTTACCAAGACAGCAAGGGGCTCCTGGCCCAGGTGTGAGTGGGGCGGGGCTGAGGGTCCATCCCACTGGAGGCAGGGCCAGCGGCCAGGAAGGCGAGGCCTGCTCATCCACACAGCTGAGCACTCCTGGCTGAGGGTGTTCACATTGTCCAGAGGATGTGGCTGGCTTCTTCCACCCTTCCAAGGCCTTAGCTGCTGCTCCTAGTTACGCAGGGACAGGCAGATTCCGTGTGCCCCAGCCTGACCCCAGCTCCTCCTACGGTAGGGGCCCCATCTTTGCCTCAGGCAAGGAGCCCAGATGGCAACGACATTGTCAGATCCCAGGAGGAGCATCGTGACCCTGTTTGGGGACAGCTGGGCCTGCATGATGTGCTGTGTGAGGGGTGCAGGTGCACCGAGGGCAGCCTTTGCCCCTGTGACCCCTTTTCCTTGTGTTTCTGCTTGGAGGTTGGATTATCCTGTCGTTTGAAGTGAGCACTAAGGTGGGCTGCAGACCTGGACGTCCTGCGCTCTGTGGAGGTGATGTGACTGAGGATGTCAAGCCCAAGTCACTAAAGATTGTCAGGACGGGCTGAACGCTTGTCTGCGTGAGGGTGCCACTAGTATCTTTGCTTTTAGGCTCTTTGACACGGGCCTGGCAGTGTCAGGATGTGTCAGTTCACCCGGGCTCAGACTTCCAGTACCCACTGTGGGGTGGGAGTGGCTTGGAGGCCACAGGCAGGAGAGTTTTGACCCCTGCCTTGTCCCTGACTGGCATCCTTCCTGCCTTGCCCTGGTTCCTCTGGCATTGGCTGCAAGACTTGCTACCGCTCTCATGCCTGCGCTGTCCTCCTGGGGTCCACCTTGCTCTGGCTGAGCACCTGTGTGCCTGACCATGCTCGGCTGTGGCCTTCCTCTGGCAGATGCTGCGCTGGGCCTCTCCTGTCCTGCTTCGTGCAAGCTGGGCTGAGAGACGGCTTGGCACGTCAGAGTTGTTTCTTTGCTTAAGCTGCTGTGGCCTGGATAGCACAGAGCCCTCCCTGTGGCTGGCTGGTGCTCTGCCACGATCCTTCCGGGGCGCCACCTTAGTGCTCATTAGCAGCGACGGGGAGAGACAATCCCCTGCTCAGCCCTGTTCTCATGAACTGCAGGCCATTCGGGCTTCCCAGGTTTGTGCTGTCCTGTGAGATGTCAAACACCCTGCTCCCTACGAGGTCTGAGTGGAGTTGCTGGGCTGCTAGCAGCCTTCCTGTCCCGAGGAGCACCCTCCTGGCTGGAGCGATTCTCAGACCTCCTGAGTGGCAGTGTTGATCTAGCGTGGGCCGTCGCTGTCTGAGCGGTCTGGTTGCAGTGTGAGCGCACATCCTCAGAATTAGAAGAGCAGCCAGCGATCTTGGTTCGGAGTTTTGGGAATGAGACTGTGCCTGATTATTTACAGCCTAGTGGCCTGTGTGGCCAGATGCTCGAGGTGCAGGCGGGAAGGTGGCCAGTCCCAGGATCTTGCACTCACAGAGGCCCCAGCAGGGCCAAAGCTTCCAGCTCCGGCAGCCAGGCCTGCTGTAGGTGGGCGTCGCACAGCCTGCCCCACAAGAGCATGCCTACTGTCTGGAGCCCCTCTAAGCTCTTGACCAAAGCGGGAGGGCTCTAAAAGAGGTCCTCGGGTGGGCTGCCTGAGGGCTGCCGGGGGCTGCTGTGCCCCTGGGCCAGCGCTGTCTCCAGGACGCCCGAGCCCAAGCGTGTGCTGCTCACTCCTCTCAGTTTTAGGTTAAGAAACTTGTTTTTGAAGACTCGTGTGCTTGATCTTGGGGTGTGATTTGCATGTGGCTGGGAGCCTGCGGCCTCTTGAGTGGCAGGGTTTCAGTGTTCCTTTGTAGGAGGATGGAGGTTGAAGTGCTGCCTGTGTGTCCCTGTCCCCACCCAGAGCCCCCGGGGAGTGGGGAGCAATGGGGCTTCCTGGGTGAAAGCCAGGAGTCCTGTTCCCAGAGGACAGGGCCCCGTGAGCAGGGCTGTAGGAACCAGCCGTGCCTATCCTTTATTCTTCCTGGTTACTAATGTGATGCAGCCTTGTAAAAATACAGGCACCCAGTACAGAAAGCGGAGGCGCCTCCTGGTCCATCCCAGCCCCCCATGGAGTCACGGTTGGGAAAAGGAGGTTTTCTGTGGCAGTTCACTCTGCACTCTCCATAGGCAGAAACTGGCCTGGACGCGGGACAGCGGGAACACAAATGCTGCTGGCTCGTGGGGCTGCAGAAGCAGGCCCCAGGAAGCAGCAGCCCGTCCTGGCCAGGCCAGGCCTGCCCCCCATGCAGCTACGGTGCAGACATCCTGTCCTTGAGCAGGCCGGAGGAGCTGGCCACAGTTCCTGTGGATGTCATGTAAAGAGCTGAAGCAAGCAGAACGGAAACTCCAGGGCAGCGGCCACATCTGGGGGTGCCTTTGCTTTAAAAGTTGGCAAAAGGTGAGCAGAGCCAAGGCTCACAGTACAGCGTCTGTTCCTCCTGGTTCCTGATGCTGCTCTGCGTAAGCCACACCAGGATCGAGGATCAGGAAACCAGCCGGTGCAGTGCCTCTGGACAGGACCCAGGCCTTCCCTCCTCCACCCTTTCCTGGAGCTCAGGGCCACCGCCCCTCTGCTTGCCTGCTGTGGGCCCAGGAGCATGGCTCTCCCAGGAGAGCAGAGACCCCTCGCCCTCCAGCAGCAGCCATGATTCTCTGCCGTCAGGGTGGCTGCTGGCCTGGGGCTTTGTGGGGCCAGGGCCCTACCCTGGCTGATCTTTTTGAACGCTGTGTCATTCCAGCATTGTGGAATGCACCCAAAGGCACAAGGCACCCACCACACCCAATGGAGTCCCTGGGAGAGCAACACAAGGCTCCTGACAGAGCAGCAGAGCAGACAGCAGGTGGCACACCTGGCTCCCCAGGGATGCGTCCAGGGTTAGTGTCCCCCCCCCCCCCCCCCCCCCCC
>PVKS010019404.1:0-38452 GCA_004027875.1 Aplodontia rufa | reverse complement strand
GGCTTCTAACTTTTCTTTCCTCAAACTTCCCATCACCCCAGTTCCATCTTTGATCTACTTGGGACCTTGCTTTCAATCTCACTGGGAAATTCCCTCAGTCAGAAGAGAATTCCCACAAGTTCTTGCTGCCACATCTCCCGAGTCATCCCTCACCTCTGTGCATTTATTCTGTCTTTCCTGCCTGCTCTCAGCTGAGGCCTCCCCTGCATCTGGACAGTTCTATCCCACCTCCCAACCCCCTCAAGCATATCCTCCGCACCATCAGATTTTCCCACTACTGGATCCTTCCTGTCAGCCTACAAAAGTGCTGCTTTTCAGTTTATGTTTGAAACTCTTATGTAATCCCATTTTCCCTCCAGCCCCTACTTCTTTCCCTCCCTTCTTTTGGCAGTGAAACTCCCTGGTTATATGTGCTTTCTCCAGGTCTCTCCCATTTTCTCTTGAACCCATGCCAATCAGTTTTTGCCCTTGTTCCACTAAAACTGTTCTCTTGAAGGCCATTAATGATTTTCATGGTGCTGTAGTCAAGATTGCTTCTCAGTCATTGTTCTTGACCCCTCCACAGCATCTGACACCCTGAATTGCTCTTATTTGTGCGATGTTTTTCTTGCATTCGACACAACAAACTCTCTTAGCTTTTTCTCTGAATTTTCTGGGACCTGACTTTCCTTAGCCATTTCCCTTTTTCCTCTTCACTTTCTCAAACTCCAAATGCTGGAATGCCGGGGCTTGGTCCCTGGGTGCTAAGGTGGTTTGTAGTATGTTGTTTGAATAATAGGGGAATTTGTTCTCCCAGAATCCCCTTCTCTGGAGAGTTCCACATTAGCGTTGGCCATAGAGGAGCTTGTGTGAGATTTGGAAGGTGAAAATGAGATAGCAGCCTTTGGTACTAATAAGTGGAGGTCGTCGTAGTCAGATGGTGTTGGTCAGGACAGGGGCACAGATACCCAGGAGTTTCTAGCATGCCCCTGCCCTCCTCCTTTCCATTTCCAGCTCTTCTCCCCAACTGCTAGCCCTACTGATCAAGAGTGAGCCCAGACCTCCCTCTGGGCCCTTGAATGTGGTCCTATGGAAGCACTAGCCACACCAAGGCCAAGTTCACACCAACAACAGGGCCACCTCCACTGGGGTCGGACCTGTCTGTTTTCCCAGATTAATCAGCTCTTTCCCCTATCATCCAATTCTACTTCCAGGTCCTGATTTCCTTCTCTCCTCCCACAAATTTGAAAGGTCTTATGCCTATAATAAATCCCTTATTCCATAAGATTCACAGTAATTCTGCTCCCCTCACTAAACTCTGACTGATAGTTATTAGAACAAAAAGTGATTCCAGAGGAGTAGAACCCTAAGGGGTTGCTCCACTAATCCAACAAGATTTGAAGACACTAAATGCCACACTGCCGATGATAAATTGGACATTGGCCTGAAGCGTCAGAACAGTACTTAAATAACTGCCTATAGTCACCTGCAACTAAACACCTGGTGGAAGTGGGGCATTGAATAATAAGTGGCTGCTGCCATACAAGACTTCAGTGTAAATAGCTGTGAGGAACATGGTTACTTCTAAGTGCACTGGAAAGCTTGCGTTAAAAAAAAGAATGATGAGGTTTGGGGATGTAGCTCAATGGTTAGAATACTTGCCTAGCATGTGTGAGGCTAGGGTTTAATTCCCAGCACTGCAAGGGGAAAAAAAATGAGCTCAGTGCTTTCCATGCCCAGATCCAGGTCCAGGTGGTGATCCAGAGCACTTCCATGACTGCCCTGAAAGAAACCTTTACCTTTTGAAGGTTCAGGGCCAAGCGTTTTGAACTCTAAACCCAAGATCTAATCTTGAAGATGTATGATTTATAGTGCAAAGAGAATTTACATCTGTGAATACATGAAAAACTGTTGAACTGTACACTTTAAGTGGGTGAATTATATGATATGTGACATATCTTCAAAAAACTACTATGAGGGGCTGGAGAGGTGGCTCGATGGTTACAGCACTTGCCTGGCATGCACAGGTATGCGGGTTTGAACCTCAGCACCAGGTACACATCGAGGTGTCTGAGCAATGAGGGCCAAGTGAAAAAACTAGATAAGGTTCATTCTGTCTCCCTCTCACTTGCTATCCCTCTCTCTTAAAAAAAATAAATAAATAAAAAGCTACTATGAAAAAAATTCACCACCTTGAAGTGACTTTATGTAAAAGTCCCCAGCATTGGGCTGGAGATGTAGCTCCGTGGTAGAATGCTTGCCTAGCATATGCACAGCCCTGGATCAATCCCCAGTACTGTTCCAAATACCCAAAACACAAAGCAACAACAACAAAGTGAGAACATGAATTGGAAAGAGGATAGATACTGAAAATTGGGATGGGGACCTATGGATAATTTCTGATGAAATTGAGGATCTTGAACTCTAAATTCTGCCACATCTTCTTTGTGAGCATAAGCTAACTTCCCTTCTTCAGAGGAAGTGAGTCTCCCCTGTCCTCAGGAGCTCTCCAGAAGTGGGTCATTTGGACGAGATGGCTGATTTCCATCAGGACCTTCCCCACCAGGGACCGTGTCCCGCTTCCATCTACATATCCCTGATGAAGGTGGGACACCCTCTCATCCGATCTCATGGGTTTAAGCACCATTTCTCTGCTGAAATATAGAGCTTCAGCTTGAACCTCTCGCCTGAGCTCAACTCCTGCATTCAGTGTTTTCTTTAAATCTCCACTTGGATATATAACAGGCATCTCAAAAGGAACATAATAAAAATGAGCTTTTTTTATTCCCCTCCTCCAGACTTGCTCCTCTTGTGGTCTTCCCTGTTTGAATTAATGGCAGCTCCCTGGTTAGCACTTTTTTTTTTAAAGATAGAAGGACAATGAGAGAAAGAGAGAGAGAGGGAATCAATTTTATTTAGTTTTTTCACATGACTTTTGTTGCTCCGACACTTAGCTATGTACGTGGGTGCTGGGGTTTGAACCCGTGTACTCACCCGCGTATGCTGGGCAAGCGCTATAACCGACGAGCCACCGCTCCAGCCACCCTGGTTAGCATTCTTGGTATTTTTCCTTTCTCTTCCGTTAACATCTAGGAACATTATCTGCTCCTGTCGTATCTTCTCAATATATCCAGAACTTATCACTTCTCACTATCACCTCTGCCATCATCCTGGTCTCTAGGACCTCTCACCTGTGTTGTTTCTTCTAGATTTGTCCTATTTTAGTCAGCTATTTCAGTGCTGTGATTCAAGGATCCGACAAGAACAATTTTAGGAGGAAAATTTTATTTAGAGGTCTTAGTCTATAGAAGGCTGGCTCCATTCCTTGGTGCTCGAGGTGAGGCTGAATATCATGGTGGAAGGCCTTGATCCAAGGAGTGGAGAGTCTCCACCCCAGACACAAAATATATACCCAAAGGCACGTCCCCAGGGACCCACCTCCTCCAACCACACCCGACCAGCCTACCTTGTTAGGGATTAACAAGGGAGTAACTCACTGATTGGGTTAAGGCTCTTGTAATCCCATCACTTCACCTCAGCCTTCACATTGTTACATATGAGCTTTGGGGGACACCTTTCATCCAAACTATAATACCTCCTTAATTTTATTTCCAACACGGTAGCCAGAATGATCCTGTTGAAATGCAAACCAGATCACATTCCTACTTTGCTCAAAACCTTGCAATGAGGCAGCACCAACTTCCCTAACAAGAACCCCAAAGCTCAAGAAGTAAAATCAAGGAGGACGCCTTTAAACTAAAAAACTTCTGCACAACTAAGGAAATGGTTGAGACTGTGAAGAGAGAACCTACAGAATTGGAGAAAATCAGCTACCCCTCTGATAGGGGACTAATGTCCAGAATATACAAAGAACTCAAAAAACTTAACACCAAAAGAACAAATAACCCAATCAACAAATGAGCAAAAGAATTAAACAGAAACTTCTCAATAGATGAAACACAGAAGACCAGTAGTTACATGAAAAAGTGCTCACCATCTCTAGCAATCAGAGAAATGCAAATCAAAACTACACTAATATGTCATCTCACTCCAGTCAGAATGGGAAAGATCAAGACAGGAACAAGAATAAATGTTGGCGAGGTTGTGGGGAGAAAGGAGCACTTCTTCCCAAAAGATCTAAAATCGACATACTACAGTGACATAGCCACATCAATGTTTATAACAGCACTGTTCACAATAAAGTTATGGAATCAACGCAGATGCCTGTCACTGGATGAATGGATTATGAAATTGTGTCATATATACACAATGGAGCTCTATGCAGCTGTTAAAAAGAACGAAATCGTGGCATTTTGCTGGTAAATGGATGGAAATGCAGAACATCATGCTTAGGGAAATTACCCAAACTCAGAAACTCAAAGGTCGAATGTTTTCTTTCATATGTGGAAGTCAGAGTAGAATCAAAGAAAGGAGCAGGGAACGATAAGATTAGATAAAGAACCATTCAAATATAAATTAACAGATGAATTAAAGGAGATCTAGCAGAGCAGAGGAAGGAAAAGGTGAGAGGGGAGGAAGGATGGGAGGTAAAGAAAGGAACGTAAAAGGGGAAGGGAAAAAAGTATATTTAGCATCTCTGAGATACTAAATAATTCCCATAAATCAATAAAAACGAGAGTAGTTTAAAAAACACTTCAAAGGGAGATCGGCAGAAGAAGGGGATCAGGGAATGGAGAAGGTAAGGGCTGGGGAGGGATTATTGGCCAAATTATTTTGTTATAATGTGTACCTGTATAAATATGTAACAACAAATCCCATCATTATGTACAACTTAAGCCATCAATAAAACAAAACACAAAACCCTTGGAGTGAAAGCTGGAATCCTGACGATGGCCCCTGTCACCCTACATGACCTGTCCCCTCTCCCTTCCCTCACCTCTGACTTCAAGTCTTGCTACTTTTCTCTTCATGTCTCCACCTGCCCTGCTCAGGACCTCTGTGAGATGCCGTCCCTCAAGGTCACTTGCCTTCTCTGTCCCTTCCTGGTTGAGGCCAGCCCTGGGACCCTACTGAAAATTTCAGACTCCCTTCACTCTTGATGTTCTTCGTGTCTCTTCCCTATTGCTTATGGTTTCCCTACATACTGTACTTATATAGAGAGATTTTTGTCTTTTTTTCACTCTCCACTACTTCATCCCCCAGTACCTGAAAAGGTGTTTGTCACACAGCAGAGCTGCGAGAAGAAATAATTAAAAAATTGAACCTACGCAAAGCAACACGGTAGGTGGTATGCACTCATCCAAGCTAGCTGTTGCTATTAAGTGATTGGTTCAGGGGCTGGACGGTGGCTTGGTGGATACAGCGCTCGCCTGGCAAGCACGAGGACGTGGGTTCGAACCCCAGCACCACGTACACAGCAAAGTGTTGGAGCAACGAAAGCCATGTGAAAAACTAAATGGAGTTGATTCTCTCTTTCTCTCTCTCTCTTAATGTCCCTCTCTCTTTAGAAAACAAACCAACAAAAAGATAAAAAGAAACCTGATTGTTTCAACCCTAAAGCTGGGAGGGGGAGTGCTCTAGACTCGCTTTTCTCTCTCCCTTCCCGCATCCAACTAATGACAAAATTCTGTAGCAACGGCCTTAGCTCACCCTTTCGTTTCTCACTTGGGTTGTTCTAACAGGTTCCACGCTGAATCCTGCCCTTTTCTCTCTACTTGGTTTTTTACTATTTTTTAAAATATTGCTGCTGAAGTTAGTTTCCACATCACAAATCTGATCGTGTCAATTCTTACTTGAAATTCTTCACTGGCTCCCCGACGCGTCAGGAGAAAGTGTACGCTCTTTCACTTCTCGCACACCTCCTTTCCTGATCCGACCTCTGACCTCTTCTGAGATTCTTCCTGGCATAACCAGTCACAGCCAGTTGAGGGTCCCCAAAAAGAAATGCCAATTTCTGCATACTGGCTTTTGCATATGCAGTCCCTGCTGCCAGCGGTGACCTTTTGCTTCCTCTTTCTTTACAATCCCACTAATCATACTCACTTTTCACCTCTCCTCTGAAGCATGACGGATTCTAGAAGCTCTTCTTGACCTCTCGTCTGGTGTGGGAAGCACCTTCTGTGCACGTCTTGTCACGGTACTTACAGTCCCACAAAGATTCCCTCCCATTCTGTAGGTGCTTAATTTTTTTGTTGTTGTTGTTGCTGTGCAGGAACTTTTTAATTTGATGCCATCCCATTTATCTATCCTGGCATTCTTTCCTGAGCTAAAGCCATTGCCTGTGTCTGTATGTCAGAGTCCCCATCGTTTTCTTTAGGAGCTTCATATTTCTGGTCTAATTCCTAGGTCTTTGATCCGTTTTGAGTAGACTTCTGTGCAGAGTGAAAGATGAAGAATCTCGTCTCCTTCTCCACATGTGGGTTTCTGATTGGCTGTCCTGACACAGGGAGGCATCCTGATTGATGGGGGCAGAGGTGGGCAGAGTGGGTGAGTAGGGGTGGGTGGAGAAGGAAAGGTGATGTGAAGGCCTGGAAACCTGCCTCCCACAAAGGTGCCCCCACGGTGAGCTCACCAACACCACCCACACCACCATATTCAGCTGTGTGGATTTCATTCTTTTCATAATAAGCTGTTGAAGAAAGAGGAGCAAATATTTGAGCAAGGTTTGGAGTGTTTATAAATACAACTCCCACTGGTGAACATAAGATGGGAAAAGGGCGACAGAGGACAGTTTAGCTTGGAACCGAGAGTTAAGACTGTGGTAATGGAAAGCAATCAGTTCAAGGAGAGGTCTTGGAGGGCAGGGAAAACAAAAATAAAACTAGGCAAGTGGAATGGATAAAAAATGGAGAGAGGGATAATAGCAACCTTATAATCGTGGAGAAAATGCCAACATTAATAAATTCTGAAAGACAAGTATAGGATGCTAAAGACAAAGGAGGGGCCTCTCAGAACAGCCAGGGACAAGGGTGGGCTAAGTGAAGTTGGTAGAGGAGCGGTCCAAGGAACAGAAATGAACATCAGCTGGAACCAATGATGCCCACCCGCCATAGGGGGCACATCTAGCTCTGTCGTTTCCTTCCTTCAAAAATGTCAGTGTTCTTATAAATATTCATCTTCACGTAGCTAGGAGAGAGTGAGCTTAGACTTCTAAAATTTTAGTGCTGGGGTGTAGAGGTTAGCTCTTCCAACTGAAGTCCGAGGCATAGACGTGATAGTGCACGATCGCCTTCCCGGGTAGCATCCCAAGTCCCTTCCAGAGTTCTTTCCCATCCCAGCTTCTCAAAATAAGACCAGCCCACCCCCTCCAATGTCAAATATGTTGAACGCCATCACGTGATCTTGACTGTGCTTTCAGCATTCACTGGTGACAAAAAGATTATCTTCAGCAGCTTATAAAGTATCTCACATCATGTTTATCACAATGGCACCTGTGTGCATTTGAAAAAGCATCATGTGTCTAAGAGGGACACGTGCAGTTTCAGTCTCTATATCGCCTGGCGCTCAAACAGACCAGCTTCCAGACTGGGAAGAGGATCCTGTGCCAGGATGAGTCAGCTCTTTTGAAACCAAGAATGAAAAGAAATAATTCTGTTCTCTAAAGAACAGAAGGGGCTGGAGCATCGGCTCTGTGGCTACAGTGCTTGCTTAGCATGCTCAAAGATGCGGGTTCAAACCCCAGCACCACATACACAACTGGGTGTCAGGGAAGCAAAGGCCAAATGAAAACATAAATAAAATTGATTTTTCTCTTTAAAAAAATTTAAAAAAGAACAGAGGAGGTACTCAGTGAAGTGAAGTTCCTTTATGTGGAAGGGATTTCATAGGACTTTGGTTAATTTCAGACCACAGAAGCAGGGGTCCTCGCCTGTGAACTTAGACCTGGGGCTTTGGTCTTGTCAGGATCATCAGCAGAGGCTCTGCCAGGCAGTAGACTGAGAATACAGCAGATCAGAGGAGCAAGGATGACTCTTCTATCTTCACAGGAGGAAGGAAATCCATCCCAAATCAGGAGAGACTGAAAGTGCCCTGCTCAGTCCCGGGGCCGGGAGGAAAGGTGGAGCAGGCAGAGGGCTGAGACTGAAGGCTGCAGAGGCTCAGACCCCACAGCGGAGCCCCGAGGGGAACACTTTCTGTTCGCATGGAACACCCACTGTTTGTTGAGCACTGAGCTGGGTGCTTCACACACACCTTTCATTTTATCTTTGTAATAGCACTTTGGGGTAAAGCCCATTGCTATCCCCATGTGCAGTCGAGGAACAAAGGGTTAGAGAGGCTTTGTAACTTGTCAAAGATCTCGGGCCTGGAACTGGAACAGGTTCTCAAGCTCCTGTTCCTCTCCACAGCACAGCGAGCAAGAGTGTAGCCAGCTGACTGGGCTAATCCACGTAAAGTGCTCAGCACTTTGGGTGCTGTGGTTTAGATAGGAGGTGTCCCCCACAATCTCATGTGTGAAATAATACGAGCATGCTCAGAGGTGAAATGACTAAATTATGAGAAGTGTGACCTAATTAGCAGTCTAATCCGCTTGAATGCATTAACGGGGTGCTAACTGTGGGCAGGCTGGGTGTGGCTGGAGGAAGCCAGTGGCTGGGAGTGTGCTTTTGGGGTTTATATTTTGTCCCTGGTGAGCACAGCATGCCTTCTGCTTGGTGGCTGTCATATCCTGAGCTGTTTTCCTCTGCCACACCCTTCCACCATGATGTTCTGCCTCATTCAGGGCCAGAGTTATGTAGTCAGTTGACCAAGGACTGAACTTCCCAAACCATGAGCCCAAAATAAATGTTTCCTCCTCTAAGTTGTTCTTGTCAGGTCTTTTGGGCATAGTGACAAAGAGCTGACTAAAACATTGGGACTATATAAAAAGGGCTTCTCACATGGGAACGATGATTATCAGTATCTTCAACATCATCACTTTGGAAACATAAATCATATGAAAGGTCAACAATACTGGGGAGTTGTAAGAAAACTAGAGTGTGAAATTTCCCAGGATGAGGTGAAAGAAAGAAAGAGGAAGGAAGAAAGAAGGAAGGAAGGAAGGAAGGAAAAAAGAAAAGGAAAGGAAAGAAAAGAAAGGAATTGTAGCCCTGGGTCAGGGAGAGAAATCTCTCGCCCCAGTGTAGTAACTGAACCAAGGCATGGCTGAGTACAGAGTTTCAGTGTGGACATTTCAACCTGCCAGGGGTGAGCAGGTTGCTTCTCCCAGGATGACTGGGATTGCCAGCAAGGGGCATCACCCCAGATGCAGAACATGGGTGACTCCCTGCATGATGGAGGCTAGCTCCTGGGTTCTGGTTGGAGTCCAGGGACAAGATTATTTCACTACTCCTATTTAATATTATGTCCATGGTGTGAGAGGGACATCTGCCAGAAAATGACATCATGATGGAAAAATACAGATATGGCTGGGATCCAGGGGAGTTGGGCTTCATTGGGAGAAAGAGTGAACAAGAACTAAGTTGAGTTAATCCACTTGCTAAACCAGGAGTGACCCTTTAAAACAGTTAGTCAAATCTGTTTTTAAAAACACGAAGCACTTCAAAAGCATTTTGCCATTGTATATAAAAAAAAAGAGGCCATGGCTTTACAGCTTGAATTTTCAGAATTTATGTTTCAAGAGAATTAAAATTGTATATAGGTAGTAAAAATGACTTTCCTTGGAGTTTCAAGCAGAGCTTTAAAAACCCTCACACCCAATGAAGTTGATTCATTCTCCAGGGAGAAAAGTTCTTCTGCAGAGAACTGTTTAATCCGTGAAACTGGCTTTACGGTTCCTGTTAGGGGATAAGATTTTCTACTTAATTTTGAACAAAAGATTGAACAGGTGTTGTGGAATTTGGCAAAGTTTCCTGTGGAAGTTGATATTTTTTCTTTTTGTTAACTGACAGGGATATATATGACAATACCCATGGACACAAATGCATTGTTTGCAATCATTATTAATTTGAGGAGGCTCAGATGATATGTTCTCCTGGAAACTGCTCAAAAATAGACTGATCTGGGGCTGGAGCAGTGGCTCGGTGATTACAGCACTTGTCTGGGATGAGTGAGGATGCAGGTTTGAACCCCAGCACCATGTATACAACAAAATGTTGGAGCAAAGAAAGCCACATGAAAAACTAAATAAAATTGACTCTTTCTCTCACTGTCCCTATCTCTCTCTCTCTCTCTCAAAAAATAAAATAGATGGATGAAATTGGAAGCCTCATGATTTTTAAAGGTCTCTTTGGTACACTGTGTCCAAGGTTTATAGTGAGAGGGAGAAAAATATATTAACACGTCGATATTTTCAGGTGACATCAACACCAATTGTCTAGAGAATGATAAGACTTGTGTAAAGAGGTTGGCACTCTGATAACAAGACACCCAAGCAGAAATGTATCATAATAGGGACAAATGGGTACTAATAACATAAGTGGTCTGAGCCAGGCACTGCACGATAAATAGGGCTATTACGAAGTCCGATCCGGTTGGCAGACTGCTGAGAACAGAAAGTATTTCTCATTCTTCCATATTGTACCAAGGAAGGGAAGCTGGCCTGAGTTGGCTATGAAAAAGAATTTGAATACTTTTTATCACAGGTTGAGATTCTCAAATTAATTTTATTTATTTTTTCATCTGGCTTTTGTTTCTCCAACACCAAGTTGTGTATGTGGGGCTGGTGTTTGAACCCTGGGTCCTCATGTTTGCCAGACAAGCTCTTCAACCGCCCAGCCCCTGAGATTCTCACACTTTATCAGTCTGGGTTCTACTTTGCATGACCTGGGCTTGTCCTCAGCCACGAGGGCTGCTGCAGAGAGGAAGGGCTCTGAATTGCCTGGGAGGTGGTTCCCCACAAGGTGAGACTCATCCCTGTCAGCAGCTCCAGTGAGACCCCCTCTGTTCTTTTGATAATCCTGAAAGACATTGGGGGTCACCACCTGGGATTTTATGTGTCAACTTGATTGGGGTGTGGAGTACCCAGATATTTGGTCAAATGTTTATTCCAGGTGTTTCTGTAAGGTTGTTTTTAGTTGAGATTAACATCTAAATACATAGAGTAAGGCAATTTGCCCTCCTGAATTGAGGTGGGCGTCATCCAAACTTTTGATGGCCTAGGAAAAAAATCCTGTTCCTCTCCCAAATAAGAGAGAATTTTTCTGCCTGTACTTAGTCCCTGACTTGGAAGGCATTGCTTACCTTGCCTTCTAAGCCTCGTGTGGGTGTCTCGGTGTGGGTGTCTCGGTGTGGGTGTCTCGGTGTGGTGCACCTGGGTCACACACAGAACAGTAGCTGCAAAGAATCTGGGAAATGTCGTTTTGGGCTCTTCAGCTCATTGACTCAGAAAGGCACTTTAGAAGGGGGCTGGAGTGGGCAGTGAATGCTCAAATCAATAGCCACAACCCTAATGTCCTCCACACCCATGTGTAGTAGAAAATGTTAAGATTCCTTTATCAAATTCATATTAACTTTCCACCCGGAGGGGCTCTCGGAAATCACCTAGATCAGCGGTTTTCAAGCTCTGTTTTGCAGGTTGTTGGGGCTCCTGGGGGGCATCAGGGACTGTCCTAGCCATCAGGGAGGAAGATCGGCAGAGGCAAAGGGCACTGCACACGGTTTCCTAAGAGCTCAGCTTTGATGTCTTTTAGGTTACGGGTTTAAAAAAATGATTGAACACCACTGCGTAATTGAACTTCATTTTTACTGATAAGAAAATAGGAATTGCGGGCTGGAGCGGTGGCTCAGCAGTTTCGGCGCTTGCCTGGCAAGCACGAGGACCCGGGTTCAAACCCCAGCACCACGTACACGACTGAGTGTTGGAGCAACGAAGGCCATGTGAAAAACTAAATAAAATTGTTTCTCTCTTTCTCTGTCTCTCTCACTGTCCCTCTCTCTTTATTAAAAAAAATAAAGAAAGAAAAAACAAAAATAGGAATTCAGAGATACAAATGCCTTGCTCCAGGTCACAGAGGGAATGATAAAGCTGAGTGGGCAGCCACGAGTCCGGGTCCTGGACAAGCGCTCCTTCCTCAACTGCACAGTGACACCTGAAGGAGAGCTCACTCGAAAATGTCCAGGACGCAGGACTTTCTGGGTCCAGCACAGGTGGCAATAATCATGTGATTTCAGCTTAACACCCCTGCCCCAGAGTGTCGGCCTCGAGCCCTCCTGGCTTGCCAGCTCTCGCTGTCCTCCGCCCTCTCGGAGCCTCTGCTTCTCCTGCGAGGCACTCAAATGTCATCTTTGTATTGCTCTGCGTCTGTCTCGGTTGCTGGAAGGTAGCTCTGCAGCGTAGGAGTTAGTCTTGTTCTTCACCATCTCCCCGCCTGCGGCCAGTTCAGTGAACATTTCAGACTTCAAGAGTGGAAGCCAGGGTAGTAAGCCAAGCCCTGCCTCAGGGCTTCAGCTGGGTCTCTATCTCCTCATCTGCTAAAAGGGACTAAGAATCTCGTCCTCATATGACTGCTGTGAGTTGAACCTGAACTTGGACGCAGACTTTCCATAGCTGGACAAACTTTCAAACAGTAATACCTGCTTATGTGTTCTGAACCCCATGGGAAGGAGAGAGAAGAACATGGGAGGACTGAGACTGGTCCCCACGTCCTCGGGACTCTGCTCCTTCTTTTTTCAAGGCCTTCATTTCTACAATCTGACTGAGAAAAAAATAATAATACATACAAATTGTAGGGGAAATTTTGAAAATGTAGATTTCACAAAGAAGAAAATGAAAACTACCTGTGATCTCATGCCCAATGTTAATATTTGTCAAGTATCATCTTAGTCCCTTTTATATCTTTTAAAGAAAATCAATTTTTATTTACTTTTTCATGTGGCTTTTGCTGCTCCAACACTTGGTTGTGTACGTGGTTCTGGGGTTCAGACCCACGTCCTCACGCAAGCCAGGCAAGCACCGCAAACGCTGAGCCACCGCTCCAGCCCCCTCTTAGTCTCATTTGTATTCTTTTTCTTCTTCTTCTTCTTTTTTAAAGAGAGAAGGACAGTGAGAGAAAGAGACAGAGAGAATCAATTTTTATTGAGTTTTTCACATGGCTTTCCTTGCTCTGACACTTGGTTGTGTTGGTGGGTGCTGGGGTTTGAACTCGTGTATTTGCACATGCCGGGCAATCGCCGTAACCGCCGAGCCACCACTCCAGCCCTTGTATTCTTATTTATACGTCATAGGTACAGCCTGCATGTTTTCATTGACAATATTTTATGAACATTTTTGCATTTTAAGTGTTCTTTTATAATATGATTTTGCTATATTTTCTTTTTTATTTTGATTTGAGATCTTTCAACTTTTCTAAATTAAGTATTTGGTGTGATAACTTTCACTCTTAGGGCTGGGGACGTGGCTCAGCGGTAGAGCACTTACAGAGCAGTGAGAAGCTCTGGGTTCAATTCTCAGCACTGCAAAAAAACAACAAATAAAACCAGAATATTGCCTCTCAGCCATACTTCAGCTGCATCCCATATTGATACTGCTGTTCCTCTGGTGTTATGCATTTTTATTTCCTTTTTGGATGTTTTATTTTTTATGTAGTTTTTAAATTATAAGTCTAGTTTCATCATTGGGTAAAACAATTCAAATAGTATAAAAGGGTGTTCAACAAAAAAAAGTCCTTTCCTCATCCTGTATCCCACTTACTTTTAACAGGGTAACTACAGTGAATTAAAATTCTGTGTTCCTGACAGAAATCTTCCAATCTCCACACAATCTTGTGAATTTGTGTGTGTGTCACACACACACACACACACACACACACACACACACATATATATATATAGAGAGAGAGAGAATGTGTCTGGTGTTTAATTTTTTTATTGGACTAACAGGAACAAACCACACACTATTGTTCACTTTGCCAGCCAGGTGGAAGATTCATTACAGAAATGGTCCCCATTATTCTCTCTCCCTATTGTCCAACTTTTGGAAACATGACTTTGGAGTTCTTCTCATAGAGAAGGGGAGACTTTCCTTGTCCTTTGAATCTGGGCATCAGCAGAGTATGCTGGCAGCGATGGTGTGCCTGTTCCGCCTCTAAGCATCAGGAATTCTACCAAAGCCCCACGGACAAGCCCAGCCTCGCCTGTTGGGAGAGGACGTGGACGTCAACGGTCCCAACCATGGTGACCCGGAACCAGCCTTCTGCATCTGACCCCCAGGCACTTGAGAGAAACCACCCCAAATCAGCAGCTGCCTGCAGAGTCGCCAGGAAGGTCAACGAAACAATAAAAAATGTTTATCACTTTAAGGCACAGATTTTTAGAACATTTTATTATGCAGTAATAACTAACTGATATAGAGATGTTTTCATAATAGTCATTAAATCAATTACAAAGCACTCAAAACAGTGGCTGCACCTTAATAAGCTTTCAGAATGTTAGCTATGATTAATATTACATACAATCAAGACCTTCAAACTATAATCCAGTCAGCTTGTCTTTATTCGTATTGTTTCCACTTTTTTCTCCCCTAAAGAACATTGCAGTCATCTTAATATATACATTTTTGTCTGTTTGTGCGGAAAATCATTAAAGTTGCAGTTGTTGGATCCAACTATACATATACTGCTCGGGTTTGTTCCCTCTGAAACTCAAGCTGAAATTTAGACCTCGTTGTGAAGTATTAAGAGGGTGGAAGGGCTGGAGCAGTGGTTTGGCAGTGTGGTGCTTGCCTGGCATGTGCAAGTACGTGAGTTCGAACCCCAGCACTACATATACAACGAAGCCTAGGAGCAACAAAGGCCACATGAAAAACTAAATAAAATCGTTTCTCTCTCTCTCTCTCACTGTCCCTCTATCTTAAAAAAAAAAAAAAAACAGGGTGGAAATTTAATTTGACTGTGGTATTTATGGGTGGGGCCTATGGGAGGTAATTAGGATCAGATGAGGTTACAGCTAGGGTCCCATGATCAATTTTATTTGTTTTTTCATCTGGTTTTGTTTCTCTGACACTTGGTTGTTTATGTCGTGCTTGGGTTGGGATCCAGGTCCTCGTGCATGCCAGGCAAGTGCTCTACCTCTGAGCCTCAGGCCTGATGATCAAATACAATAGCTTTATAAGAAGAGAGAGCAGAGGACATAAACTCACCCTAGAGCTCCCTGTCTCTCAACATGTGATGCGCTTAGCTGCCTTAGGGCTCTGCCAGCAAGAAGTGCCTCAATCCTGGGCCAGAACTATGATCCAAAATATACCTCTTTTCTCTGTAACTTACTCACTCTGTAGTATTATATTATTAAAATAGAAAATGAACTATGACGTACCTTGAAAAATGATCTGCAATAGCAATTCACCAACCAAAGAAGTAACTCAAGTTATTTCCATCAACAGAGCTTGAAATGATGGTTGCTTTTCACCCTGGCCAGTCCCAAGATTATTTTAATGACTGTGTAGTACTCCATTTTAATATGTGCCAGGATTTAATCAGTTGTCACTATTAAATATGTGTGTTGTATCCTTTTTCTCCCTATTATAATTAAGACCGTAGAAAACATCCTGGTAGATAAACCTCTTCACAAATTCATGGTTGTTTCCTATGCATGAATTCCTAGAAGGAGAATTTCTGAGTTTTGCACATTTTAAAGACTTCTGAATACATAATACCAAATTATTCCTCAGAAAAACTGCACCATATTACACTCAAATACAGATTAAAAACTTCACACATATTCAAGAGAATAGAGAATGTAACAATGGCCTCCCCCATGTAGCCGTTTCTCAGATTCAGTAGTGGGAGGCTTATGGCCAGGGCTTCATCCACAACTCCCTCATTTTTCTAAATTATTTTCAATGAGATCTAACCAGGGAATTTTCAGTATCTTTCCATCTGAGCAGCGAGTGTCAGAAGACAGATGAAGGGCTCCCACTTCAGCGTGGGCCAACGTGGGAATTGCTTGGACTCTCCTGCGATGGCACCCCAAGATGCTGGCCAATGCAAGGTCTTCCTGAGGTGCACATGGACCCTGAGAAGCCCTGGTGTGTTGTGCTCATTCTCGACCCATGAGATCCAGCAGGAAAGTTTTGTTCAGCTCAGCTCTGAGGGTTTCAGGGCTTTTTCTGAGTCTCTGTATCCCCCAGCTCATGTCACCCTTCATCTAAGTAAAGCAGAAATAGATCCTGCAATTTATCAGTGGCTCATGTGAGTGCAAATATTGTGATTTGTGTTTATCACAATTGCTGCTGAATGAGAGGCTTTTCTTTGGCTTCTGCTTAAATTTGCAGGCTGATTGAATTTTGTCATACTCGTCGGTCACATCGCATCGACAAGTCGGCACAATCTAAGGACAGAAATGCAGGCAATTTTCTTCTCTGAGAAAGCACAGTAATGGTTCGGTTTCCTCCTCGCTCTCCAGGCACATTATGCAGGACGGTGTCAGGAAGCAAGCCGCACTGTCGCGAAGGTGTCGCTCGCAGAGGAAAGAGGAGGGAATTTTTTGCAGAGAGTAGGAAGAGATCTGTCTTCTAGACCAGAATAGTAAGTGGATGGATGATGAATACTCAAAATTGATTTCAAAATGTCAGATTCAGAGCACCTTTAAGAGTTCACTGCAGTTATTCCCAAGATACTATGTTTGCTCCAGAGGTCATCCAGCCTAGCTTTAAATAATCCACATGGTGACACCTGTGTCATCAGAGTGCAAGGGAAGGGCTGCAGGCTTTGAGACCAGCAGGACTGGACTGGAATCTCAACTCTGTCATCCACCTGTTGAGCAATTCTGACTCCTGTCATGTGCCATACATGGCGGTAAGGGCTCAATGGTGAGCAAGACATTGCTTCTGTCCTTAAGGAGCCCACAGTGCAGTGGGGGGGATCATGTGTTGCTGTGATAAGGATAAGGACAGAGTAATAAAGGGACACACAGGAAAAAGGTCAGGGGTCTCCTCAGAGGAAGTGGCATCTCAGCCAAAATGAGAGTCAGTAGGAATCAGCCAACCAAGGGGAGGCTGGAGCAAATGAGAATCAATGCTTGTGGGTAGGAGGAGCCAAGCAGATCGAAGGTTTGGAGAAAGAAATAAAAATCCCACTATGGAATTAAAATTGTCAAGTGCATGGAGAGTAGGTTTCCAGGACTGGAATGGAGGGGGGACTTTGAAGATAGAGCAGAGCCAGATCATGAAGTAACATCCAAGCGGATTCAGGACAAACTAGGGAACTATAGAGTTTTGAGCTGGGCAGCAAAGGATCAGGGAGCTGAGAGTGATCTCCCTGGTTGCGATCTGTAGTGCGTTGGAGGGGTGCTCCTGTGGGGCTTGGTTGTGGTAGGGAGGTGACCTGAACCAGAGCGGTGGTAGGGGTTGGTGAGTCATAGATGGAACCAAGTGCTCTTTCACAAGGAGATGGCTGGATTTGGTGACTGGGGGATATGGTAGGTAAAGAAGAAAGGACCCAGGGATGGTCCCAGGGGTGAGCTTAGGGAATGATGAGAGTTGGTTGTTAATATGAGGTTGAAGAAGTTTTCTGGGCAACTGTGCAACTGTGTTGGGGACACAGAGAGATGATTTTGCTTGACTGTCCTTGATTTTCCAAGGACCCTTGGAAGGTCCTTGAAGCCACCTGAACAGAGGTGACCACCAAAGAGAGAACTTAGCAGAGAGAGAGGGAGAGAGAGAGGGAAACAAGATGCCTTTTTTGGTGAAATGGCTAGGGTCAGAGATGCAAAGAGTCAGCTAGCCAGGGCATGCAATGTGCCTTGGATAGAGGCCAGTGGCCATCCAGGCAGGGCTGAAGTCTGCATCTCCAGGAGGCTAAGATGCGCCAGTCTTGTCCCATAACCAGTGCCACTGTCAGAATCTCACCTGATCTCCCTGGTCTTTGCTGCCTCTGTTTGATTGAAAACCAGCTATGAAAATCCAGGCCTCCCACTCCCTGCCACTTATGCTCCAGAAAATGAGAATGGGCTGCTTAAAATGCAAGCCCTGACCCAAATCCCATGGTGTTTAGACTTTTCCCAGCCGAGCAGGATCGGAGTCAGAGACCGTGGCTGCTTGCCACTCCAGGGATGAATCTTAAAGCCATGGTTTGCTTCATGATACATGGGAGAGAAATCTGGTCAGGAAACTCCAGAAAATCATTTCTCAGCCATCTGTCTCCCCCTGAATGGCAGCCAGAGATCGCTCACCAAGTTGGTATGGCAGCTCTGTTGGAAAGGAACTGGAGCCAAGGTGCCAGGGCGCTTGTGATCTGCGTTGGGGATGGCAGCCGGCTGACAGGCTGCTCTCCAGGTCAGCAGGACCAGATTAGCCAAGGACAGGAGAATTAGTTCCCAAACCTTCCCAGATATTTCATAATTAAAATTAGCTTTCCATCTGACAAAATGTGGTTGTGCTAAATCGGTAGCCAAGCCCCGATTCCGAGGTGATAGCAGACTCACTGATGCATCTTTTCAATTTAGTGCTGGTTTGAGATGTGAACTGGATACCTAGAGTAGAATCTTTCCCGGTGCTGCAGGAGCTGCAGAGAGCTGCTCTTATCCCCGGTTCCCCTCCAGCCCTCTGTTAAAATGGGCTGGCCCGGTGGAAAACCAGGCTCAACGTAAAAGGACAGGAAAGAACAAACAGGTGGAGCTCTCCAGGAGAGGAGAATGTGTGTGTGTGTGTAGAAAGAACCTCTCCTGACCTCCTCCCCGCCCTCCAGGAGCAGCTCTGCTGACTCCACATACTGTCAGTTCAGAACAATGCGGAGCAAGCTGGCAGCCTCTGGTTATCTAACCAGGTCGTTTTTCATTGATGTGCATCAAGGGGCAATTTTGATTGAATTAGAACCCACTTTTTTTTTTTTGCCAGTGTTCTCACCCCCTCCATCTGTCTCCATTTAGATGCATGGAATGTATATTTAATCTCTAGTAGAAGATCGTAGGGATGTCATGGGTATCTTTTCTACCTGTCCCCCCAGGCCTGGGCTGCATCTGTAGCAGGATAAGGATCTGAAAACCAATGGAATTATTTTTATGAGAGACTTTGGTAAGATTTTTGGCACAAACTGGGATGCTTTAAGACCCAGGTGACCTGGGAATGGAAAGAAGTTGTTTTTCTCTCTCTGCACAGAACTCGGTGCCCTGCAGAGGACTAGTGGCCTTGCAAGGCTTCTTCAAGCAGCTCAGGGGGTGAGTGGAAGCCAGAGGAAGGGATGGCTCAGGGCAGCCGGAAACTGCTCCGGCAACTGGAAGCCTGGCCCGTGCTAATGTGAGACGCTCTTTCAGTGGTTCTTCCAGAACTCATCAGAGTCCTCTTGAGAGGGACTAGAATCTGGCCAAGCAAGTGAAAGCCTTGCTCAGGGTCATTGCAACTGGGGCGTGAACATGAACGTGACCCTGTTTTGTACTTCCTGATGGGGAGCCCTTGGGACATGGAGAACTTGTAGAGAGAGTGTTAGTATCACTCTTGTCACCTCTCCAGCTCCAGCTGAACTCAGCAGCCTTGTGCAGGTCCTTCCCTGGAAGAGCAGGAGACAATTCCTCAAATCACTCACAGGAGGGATTAGCCCTGCTGCTGCTCTGGGAGGTCTTTGTGTGTGGGAAAGGAGTAACAGAGAGGCTGGTCCTGGGGCTGGATCAGTCTGGGAGGGAATAAGAAATGGTCTCAGGGGGTTAATTTGAGCAATAACTGTTGCCACTAAGAAACTTTCTTTTTTTTTTTTTTAAGAGCAGAGCAGCAAATTGACACAGACAAATGTCTGAGCTTCCACGGAGAAAGCAGTACAGGCAGAAAAACTACCTCTAGGAAGTGGGGGTTTGTTTGTTTGTTTGTTTGTTATTCTATTCCAGAATTAAGACAGGAAGTTCTACCTTAGGCACTAAATCAAAATGTGGCCCAAGACGAACATCTCCAAGATATTCCAACCCCATTTACTAGTAACTCTCTAAATGTGGTCTTTCCAAACTATAAAGGCAGTTCCTGGAGTGCTGGTTGAAAATGCAAAGTTCTTGGTCCCACCTCACCCCAACGAATCAGAGTCCCTGGGAAGAGGTCTAAAATTAAAGAGGAGTAAAATTAAAAATTCGCTTCCTGAGTCACTCTACCCATATTGCAGGTTCTCAGTAGCCCCATTTGGAAAGTGGCTGCTGTGTTGGACAGGGTGAAGCCTTTCTGTCGCACAGAAAGTTCTATTGGACAGCACCGACTATACTATAAAGGACACTGTAAATACAGTTTAGAGGATTTCAAGTGTCTTTGTGCTAACATGGGAAATTTAATCAATTTTTCTATAAGAATGCTATTTGTTCCTACAAAGTGTGCTTTGCCTTGCATGGCATGATCAGTGACTGTCCTTGTGATCACCTCTTCTCAGCCTATGAAGGAATTAGGTGGATA
This sequence comes from Aplodontia rufa, assembly GCA_004027875.1. Classification (NCBI taxonomy): domain Eukaryota; kingdom Metazoa; phylum Chordata; class Mammalia; order Rodentia; family Aplodontiidae; genus Aplodontia; species Aplodontia rufa. The sequence continues at coordinate 18,219 of PVKS010019404.1, read as the reverse complement.
TGGTCTGAGATACGTACAGGCAGGTACATCCTTGTGGCTACCCTTGCGGGGTACCTTTGGGCAAAGCAAAAATCTTCAATGCTCTGGGCTGATGCAGACCTGGTCCAAGGCATATGGCTTGGTAAACCAGATATGGGTGACACTTACCTGCCCCTTGAGCAGCGCACAATATAAAACCTTATGCAACAACCCTGAAAGGCAGGTAGCTTTAACCGTAGTTGAAGATTTATTTATCCAAACGTTACAAAACTTTGATGTCTTATTTTAAAACACTTGCTAAAGCTGGTTTCCATGAACCCAAGAGTCAAAGAGGAAAGGTCACTGCCCTGGATTGTTTGCAGCTGAGCCAGGGAGGTGCACTAAATGCAATGTCCAGCAAGGTGCGGTGAGCACGTGGTGGAGGGGCCTCAGGAGCCTCAGTCACCGTCAGACAAGGAATTGACCACCAAGGAGGAGGAGGGGCTCTTCCTAGATGCCTGGGATGAGGCAGAAGAAAGACCAGAAGCCCTGTGAACCAGGGCTGTGCTAGCATTGCTAAAACGTAACATCTGATCAGAGAGAGCTGGAGATGAGGTGAGCCAGGCAGGGGCTGAGGCTGCAGCCACAGAGCTGGGACTTTTCAATTATGAAGTCATGGGGAGGCTTTAGGCTGCTCTAATTGACATTGTAAGTAGAACATTTTGGAAATGTATCAGAAGTAATAATATGTTTGCTACACTTTATTTTATCTCATTGCCTCACAACTACCACTCCCCCAGCTCAAAAAAGCAAGATAGGCGTTACTCACCATTTCATAGAAGGGGTAAGTGAGGCTCAGAGCAGAGGACCACATGACCGCCACTCAAGCATTTTGGGTATTCTACTTAAAAATTATTTTAACGTTATCATCTTTAGTTATAAACATAGTATATATTCATGAACATTTGGGGGAAAATATATATGAATATGAAGAAGATGAAATTCACACAGAAATCTACATTTCTGTTACCATTTTCTTGCATTAACTTCCAATGATAGACATAAACACACACACACACACAAAATACTATTTATAGGGGGCAGGAGCGGTGGCTCCGTGGTTACAGCACTTGCCTGGCATCCTCAACTACACAGGTTCTAACCCAAGCTCCCATGTACACAACTAAGTGTCAGAGCAACGAAAGCCATGTGAAAAACTCAATAAAAATTGATTCTCTCTGTCTTTCACTGCCCTTCTCTCTTTACAAAAAAATGCTATTTATATCACAGATGTAAAGTGCATATTAGCTATAAATGTTGCATGTACTGTTTTCATATATATTAGAATAATTTATTCAGTGGTTTTAGCTTTATTTTTTTTTACTTTACAAATTTGTTGTAAGCAATTTTTTATGTCCTTTAGGTAGTCTTTGGTGGTAAGATTTTTAGTGGCCATACTTATTGGGATGTATGATAATTTCTTTATTAATTCCTTGTTGTTAGACATATTTTAGGTTGGTTCTTTTGTGTATGTGTGGAACTGGGATTGAACCCAGGGGTGCTCTACCGAGCCACATCCCCAATCCTTTTTATTTTTTGCGACTTATGATTCTTCTTCTTCAGTCTCCTGAGTAGCTGGGATCGCAGATTGTATCACTGCACCCAGCTTAGGTTGTTTCTAATTGTTTGCTAATATAAACAACTTTAAGAATCATTATGATTGCCTTTGGATAAATTTCTTAAACAGAGGCAGCAACAACAACAAATGACTGTGTTAAAAAGATCAAATCCTTTCAAAGCTCTTAAGGGCCTCACGTGTGTTAGGGAAGCAGCTCTACCACTGAGCTACATCCCCTGCCCTCTTTTTTTTTTTTTTTTTTTTTTTTTTTTAAGAAAGAGGGGACAGTGAGAGAGAGAGAAAGAGAGAAGCAATTTTATTTAGTTTTTCATGTGTCTTCATTCCTCGGACACTTCATTGTGTACGTGGTGCTGGGGTTTGAACCCATGCACTCGTGCTTGCTAGGCAAGCGCTGAAACCGCTGAGCCACCGCTCCAGCCACCCTGCTCTCTTTTAAAGCTCTACTATATGTTGCCAAAATGCCCCACAGAAAGGTTGCACCAATTCTAGCACAGTGTCCTTTTCACTGAAGCTTTGCTGAGCGGTCCTCTCTGTAATAACTCAACTCAGGGCAAGGACTTCATATTATTATTACTGTCATGCTTAGAAAGAAGAGTGCTTACAGTGTGGGCAGGCCTGGGTCCAGCAGTTGATCTGGCCAGCACCTGGACTGGACAGGGTGTACCCGGCGTTTAGCAAGAGGACACAGGATACGCTGCCTTTTCTTTCTGTCTTTCTATGACAAGTTAGTCTTTCTGCCAACATGTTTCAGAGCCAGAGTTTCTCAGCTCTTCGTGCTTCATGAGGTTGGGGTGTGGATTCTAAAGCTTTGGATAAATATATATGACCTAGAAAGAGAGACAAGGGACTGAGGGACGGGAGGAGGGAAGTGGAGGGGATATTGACCAAATTTTATTGTTATATTGTGTGCATCTGTGAATATGTGACAACAAATCCCATCATGAGGCATAAGTATCATGCACCAATAAAAAATAAATAAATGAGGGGCTGGAGCGGTGGCTTGGCAGTTATGGCGCTTGCCTGGCACATGTGAGGATGTGGGTTTGAACCCCAGACCCACATACACAACAAAGTGTCGGAGCAACGAAAGCCACATGAAAAACTAAATAAAATTGATTCTCTCTTTCTCTCTTTCACTGTCCCTCTTTCTAAAAAATAAATAAATAAGGAGAAAAAAAAACCCAGAGATTTGTGTTCTGAGCTGGAGAAAAACTCTTTGTCATCAATAAGCCCTATGAAATGAAATCCATCCATCTGATCCTAAATCCCATTTCAAGCAATTTTCACAGAACCGAGGGTGTGTTTGACTACCAGGCATCTTGCTTTGAAAGAAGGAAAAACATGGTTACCGTGGGAAAGGGGGGAAACAGCAGGACTCCAATGGAGCTGTCATTCCAAGGCCTCCCAAGCCACACTGCCAGTGGGGTCTGGTTCTGAAAGGCCCAAAGTAAATGGACTGTGGGTCAATAAAACGCTTGCTGTGTGGATTCACAGAGGGAAATAGAAACTAGAGGGCATAACTGGCCCATCTGGAGTTGCTGAGAGCAGCAGCCCCGGAGCTGCAGGGAGCTGAGAGGTGGCCCTACTCAAAGCCAGGGGGTGGGCAGGAAAACTGTAGACACATCATGGGCCACCTCAGGGCATTGGGGAACCAAGGGGGTACAGTCAGAACTTCCAGGGACTGCGAAGTCAAGAGCCTTCTCTCTCTCCTCAGGCCACTTCTTTTTGTCCTCTTTCTCTCTTTTAGCTTCCTCTATTTAGTCATCTTTCAGGGGGTCCAAAAATAAACACTTGGACCCCTAAGTCAGCCTAGTTTTCAGTTCCAAGACTCTCCAACAAACTGCCAAGCACCCTCTCAATTCAAATTCCTGAAAGAGAGAAGCTGACTGGTCCAGAACATTGTACGGATGACCCCCTCTTTTAGATCAAGTGACCACTGTTGGTCCCTTGGTCACAAGCAGGGGACAGATGGATCACCAGGTATATAGGACTGCAGGCTGTGAGTAGAGATTCAACGATCAATTTCAGAATGTTTGAAGTGGGAAAAGAACTTTAGTTCTTCTTTTACCTTATGTCGTCCACGACACCTAATTAGCGGCAAGATAGGAAAGAAAAGGGCAGGGGTCAAAGGCTCATTCAGGTGCAGAAGTAAGGCACACACGAGCAGAAGGAATTCAGACTTTGAAGCCAGAGAGTTTGGGTTCAAATCCTGCTGGTCCGCCTGAGATCTTGGTGGGGTCAGGTGTTTCATGGCAGAGTTTCCGTTCCTTATGTGTGAAAGGCAGATCCTGCTGGCCTCCCAGAAAGAGGTTGAGAATAAAATTATATCATCAACGTGAAAGTGAATTTTAAGTTGCAAATCGTAACCTCTCCTTTCACTCCCTTCTCTCCCCTCTCCTTAAAGGGCTGAGCTCTCTCTGGGCTCAAATAAGTAGGACTTGCTCTAGATCAAAGAATTCTCAAAATTCTTATTCATGTGACTCTTTTACACCCTGAAAAGTCATTGAGGACCCCCAAAGAGCGATGTATGTGGGTCAAAAATTGTATTCATTCATTGTAAGAAAATGATAAACCCAATAAATGTTGATACATCTACATTTAATGCATTAAAATTATTTTATTTGCCAAATGTGGTGGTGCATGTCTATAATCCCCACTGCTTGAGAGGCTGAGGTGGGAGGATTGAAAGTTTGAGGTTAGTTTCAGCAATTTAGTGACTTAATGAGACCCTGTCTCAAAATAAAAACTGGAGATATAGCTTAGTGGTAAGAGGTCCCTTGGTTCAATCTGCAGTAAAAAAACAAAACAACAATGAAATCATTTTATTTTCTGAATCAATATCAAGCTGAAAGAGTGGCATTGTTTTACATTTTCACAGCTCTCAGGGTCTGGCTTACGACAGTCAGTCTGTTGGGATATATTATTTTTGTCGAAGTGTATGAAGAAAACTCACTTCCATACATGTAGAGTTTGAAAACAGTATTTTAATTGCTTTTACGGATAACTTCAGATTTTCTTTGATGGCACACCTACTCAACAAGAAGCAATTACTTAGAAATAAGTTGCAATGTGAAATTTGAAGTCATGCTTTCAATCAATGAACTTTTTCGTTCTTTAATCTCATTAAAATCTGTTGTTTTGTTTGCATTTTTGTAAGACCTTCTTACTCATGTGTGACTTGATAACATTGCTCATTGTTCATTTGGAGAACAGTGGTTCAAGGAGTTAGTTACGAAGACTTTTCCAATGTTGACACATTTCTTTAGATGATGTCAAAAAGTATGCATTAATTTCACCACCAACCTCATCAGCGAAGTCTTAAAGTAACAGGACGCATCCACTCTTACAATGGATGTAAAGTTTTCCAAAATTTTTCAATTTTTGCTCGAAGGCTTAGATTCTATCGTTGGCAGCAAGCACTGTCGGCGGATCTCTTTGATGTGGCAGGCTCACTTTGTTCATTTGAAAGAAAACCACTGCCAAATACCCACGTCTGAATAACCACATTTTGTCTACCAGCGATTCTTTTAAGTAAAAATGGTGTTCCATTAAGACAGAAAAAAGAAAAAAGGCTGGTGAGCTCACAACTCCAGCCCACCCCAGAGAGGTATTTTTTTTTCCTTCAGGGCAACCACCACCCTTCAGCCTGCAGCAGAATTCATCAGAGAGATTATTCAAACCTAAGTACGCAAGGGTCGAGATTAATAAAATGAGTAATTCTTACTGCTTCATAAAGAATTTTCCTTAACAAAGCCATGAGGACGTGGTTGTGGTGATTGCGATGACCCGACACAGCCTGAGTAACGGGCAGGGACCTCTGTGTCACTCTTTGTGAATTTCACCACCAGTGCGAATGGGGACACATCTTCATATGGTTATGAAAAACTGTTTTGCCTTAAGTGACTCCTGAGAGAGCCTCAGGGACTCTCAGGGGTCCATGGTCTACAATTTAAGAGCCACCGTCTAGGGCATTTGGGTTGGGAGAATTGGCGCATCTCATTATTTTCTGAAGCTAACGGACTCAGGTTTTTCTGGGAGTCTCTCTCCCGGCTTGGCTGGGCAACAAGCTAGCACAGAGAGAGAGTGAGAGCTTGGTCCCTGAGGTGGTCCATGTGGACACTGCTCTTTGCCCAGTCCTCCTGGACTGCCCCAAGGCAGGCAGCTCTGTGGCGGTGCCACCAGCCCAGAGCCACATTTGGCAGACATCCTGGGCTCTGGGCGGTTCTCCTGTCCTCACAGACCCTTGTTCCTAGATGCTGCCTCCTCGGTGCTGAGTTGACCAGCTCAGCTCCCCCTTCTTCTTTGCCCGCCGCCCAAGGTTAGGTCAGCTGTCTCCCAGCCCTGAAGTCCTAAGCCTTCAACCCGTCCTCTTCTCCAAAGCTCCGGCTGACATCACCAGCGGAACAAAGCCAGAAGTCTGTACCCTACAGACTGTGCATAAGAAGTTTGACTACAAAGGCGTTTTGAAAATTTGAATGAACTGCCGATATTTAAAATTCACATATTCATAAACAATGGCTGTATCTGCCGTCTCCTGAGGCATCCTGGCCATGTTAAGCTTGCATTTTCACATGGGAACCATTGGCTGAGGGCAAGGACCCTACAGCTTCCTATTATCTTTCAGACGCCTGCCTCGCTCTATTACTTACCTGCCTGACCTCATTAAGCTTTGAATTTGTCTTCGCTCTCCCATTGTTTAAAGAAAAAAGCCTTTTGAAAGGTTTCTCCTCTTCTACCTGGTAAGCTACGCACACGTTGCAGATGGTCTCCAACCGATGGTAACTTGGCTTATGATTTTTCAACTTTATGGTGACGTGAAAGTCATGTGTATTCAGCAGAAATCACTCTTCAAGTTTCAAATTCTGCTCTCTTCCTGAGCTGGCGATGCACGCAGCGCTCGCTGGTACCGTGGGGCAGAGGCAGCGAGCCTCAGCTCCCCATCAGCCCCCCGGTCAGGAGGGGAAGCAACCCACACTGGGCAGTGCACGGAGTTCCAACGCTGTGACTTCACCAGCGTAGCTGTACTAAGTGCCCTTTCTTTTTCACTGTTATATAATTATTATCGCATATTCATTGTACACATTAATGATTTTGCTGTGGCAATTTCCATACGTGCATATTTGGAGCTTTGCTTGCGTCCACCCCAACTCCTCCTGCCACTCTACCTCCCTTCTCTCCCTGGCCTCCTCCCAATTCCTAAGAAGTTTCTATAATTCAATGAGTCACCAAAAAAAAAAAAAAGGGGGTGGGGGAAGCCATTTAGTAAATAACAGAAAGACCAGTAGAGGGAAGAGAAAGGAGAAGGGGTTGGGGATACTGAGGACTGAATTACAATAAGCTATAAGGCATGCTTTTATAAAAATATAAATGTTTAATCATATTGTCAAATATATCTAAAAAGAACAAGGTGTAGGAAGAAGGGAGGAGAAGGGGAACTGAGTTAAAACAAGGAACACTCCAAGCTTTTATAAGTATGTCATTGTATAAACTATTGTCATATAAAGAAATGCTCTTCATAGGTATAAGAATTATGTCATTATACTTAGGTATATTAGGAAAAATATATGACCCAGGAAAAGAGGCAAGGAACCAAAGTATGAGAAGAGCGAGGTGGGGGACTTCTGGGGGGAAGATTTAGACCAAATTATATTTCTCTAGTGTATGCACCTACGAATATGTGACAAAAAATCCCATCATTATGTACAACCACGATACACCAATAAAAAAAGAAGTTTCCACATATGAAAGAAAACATATGCTGCTTATCTTTCTGTGCCTGGTTTATTTCACTTAACATGATATCTTCCAATTTCATCTATTTCCTGCAAATGACCGGGTTTTATTCTTCTTTCTGGCTGAATAATACTCCATTGTATATACAGACCATATTTTCTCTACCCATCCATCTGTTGATGCACACCTAGGCTGATTCCATGTCTTGGCAATTGTAAATAGTGTCACAGTAAACATGGGTATGCAGATGTCTCTTTTGTATGCTGGCTTCATTTCTTTTGGATGTATAACTGGATCCTAGTTCTATCTTTCATTTTCTGAGGAACCTCCATCCTGTTTTCCATAGTGACTGCACTAATTTACATCCCCACCAATAGTGTATTAGGGTTCTTTTTTCTCCTCATCCTTTCCAGCATTTGTTGCTGCTGCTCTCATTTACAATAGACTTTCTGACAGGGGTGAAATGAGAACGCAGTGTGGTTTTGATTTATATTTCCAGGATGGCTAAAGATATTGAGAATTTTTTTCATATGTTTATTATAGCCATTTGTACTTCTTTTGTGAAATGTCGACTTGCAGCATTTGCCCATTTGTTAATTAAATTCTTTGTTCTTTGTTGTTTTTGAGTTCTTTATATATTCTTGATCCTAATACTTTGCCAGATGAACAGCTGGTGAGGATTTTCTCCATTCTGCAGGTTGACTCTTTGCTTGGCTGATTGCTTCCTGTGTTGTGCAGAAGCTTTTTAATTTGATGTAATCCCATTTGTCAATTCCTGATTTTGTTTCTTGGGCTATTTGAGTCTTACCCAGGAAATCGCCTGGGTGATCAATATCTTGAAGTGTTTCTCTTATGCTTTCTTCTAGTTGTTTCAAAGTTCCAGATCTTACATTAAGGTCTTGCATCTATTTTGAGTTGATTTTTGAGAGGGGTCTAGTCTAGTTTTAATCTATATGTGACTGTCCACTTTCCCCAAGTCATTTCTTAAGAAGACTGTCCTTTCTCCAGGGTGTGTCTTTGGCACATTTGTCTAGAATCAGCTAACTGAAGATCTATGGATTTTTTTTCTGGGACTGTTCTGTTTCGTTGGTCTGTGGGTCTGTTTTTACACCATCACCGTCCTGTTTTGTTACTATGGTTTTGTGTATGTTTTGAATTTGTGTATTTATTGTAATTCCTCCAGAAATGCTTTTTTTTTTCCTTGTTGCTCAGAGTTGCCTTGGCTGTTCAGGTCTTTTGGGTTTCCGTATGAATTTGAGGACTGTTTTCTTCTAATGCTGTGAAGAATGTCTTTGGTATTTTGAGGGGATTGCATTAAATCTGTAGATTGCTTTGGGTAGTGTAGCCATTTGAACAATATTTATTTCGTCCATACATGACCATGAAAAGTCTTTCCATCTTCTATGCCTTCTTCAATTTCTTTCTTTAGTGTTTTGTAATTTTTGTTGTAGAGGTCTTTCACGTCCTTAGTTTGGTTTATTCCTAGGTACCCTATTTTTGTGTAAATAGCGATTGTGGATGGGATTATTTTCCTGATTTCTTTCTCAGCCAGTTCAGTATTGGTATATAGAAAAATCTACTGATTTTTGTACATTGATTTTTGTATCCTGCTACTTTGTGAATGTGTATATCACTACTAAGTTTTTGGGGGGAGTCTAGGATTTTCTATGTATAGAATCATATCCTCTGCAAACAGGGATGATTTGGCTTCTTCCTTTCAAATATATGTGCCTTTATTTCTCTCTTGTACGATTGCTCTGGCTAGAATTTCTGGTACTGTACTGAGTGGTGAGAGTGGCCCCCCTTGTCTTCTTCCTGATCTTAGCAGGAATGCTTTCAGTGTGACGTTTGGCTGTGGTTGTCATAGCCTTTCTTCTGTTGAGGTAGTATGATTCTTCTAAACCTAATTCAATCAAGGCTTTTATCATGAAAGAATATTGAATTTTATCAAAGGCCTTTTCTGCATCTATTAAGATGGACCCTGTAATTTTTGCCCGTGGCTCTATTGAATGCATTTTCAACTTTGGATATTTTCAACTTAACAAGGGGTTTATTGGGAGGTAACCCCATCATAAGTTGAGGAGAAGCTGGAGTTTTTTTTTATTATTATTACACTGAAGAAGACAGAGAACAGTCTGCCAATGTTTTCTGAGAGGAGGGCTATATGGTCTCAAGTTCAGTTGAGCCTCCTCCGCAGAGGCGTGCAGGGGCTCAGAGTGCTGTCTGCTCCATGGCTCTGGGGATGACTTCAGGGAACCCATGGGGTTCCACAGAGCTCTGCTTAGAAACCTTGGGTCTCAGTTATGTAAAAGTCATAAGAAGCACAGCGTCCCTGATTGGCCTCAGCCGGAGGTAAGGGTGTACGGTCGCTGACAAGGCAACGCTGAGGAGGCCTGCGGCTTGACGAATGCACAGCACCTCGGTGTGAGACGCTTGCTGACTTCAGAGCTCTGCTGTACCAGCTGGGGACCTGGGGTTGATCATCCCAACCCTGCCCGAGCATGACCTGTGGGAAGCCACCAGTTGTCACTCCATGTACATTGTTCTTATTCAGCTGGGGCTGGGGGGACATCTTGGCCAGCCCCTCTGGAGTGGAAGCAGACCCAAGTCTGGGTGGCTGGGAACAAGACTATGTTCATTGTCTTGAGGAGCCCACAGCATTTCTGTGGCCACCAGCCCCTACCATGGGTCAGGCGGAGCTGGGGCCTGACTTAAGCCATCAAAAATGAGTCAGCTTAGGGAAACTGGGGGTGGGAGAGGGACTTCAAACTCAGCATCCCTGTTCCTTTACCCTCTCCCCCCCCCTTTTTTTTGTATAAAAAGATCAATCTCATGTCTAATTCATTTGAAAATTCTCCACTTCTCTGTGTGTGTTTTTGGTAAAAATAGAAGTCTCTGAGGATTGCAGGCTCCTGCTGAATTTTATGAGCAACTTTTCAAAGCCTGGTAACCAGGTTCTATAATCTTTCCTTGAGTGAATTAAGCACCAGTGGGAGGCTCGCTTTCCGGATGACTGGTTTGAATAAAAGACTTTCAGGGTTGGGGGTAGGAGGCTTTTTAAGGTCATTTAATCAATCTGCAGGCCACAGAAAAGCACAGCTGAGAGAGTGAACAAATTGGACTCATGACCCCCTGTGCCCCTCCCTGTCCCCTCCCTCCCTGCCATCACCATCTCTGTAACAGATTCCTGATCAGGCTCCCTGCGCCTTGCCCTCATACAAGCCTGGAAGAGTTCTCCAAAGCCAAACATGATCGCATTTCTTTCTTACTTAAAATCTTTGGTGCTTCCCTGGTTCAAACACTACTTTGGTGTTAGAAGTCAGCTCTGAGGGAGACAGAGAGTGGGGCTGGGGATGGGGAAGGGTGTGAACAGAGCTTCTGGGGCTGCCGATGTTTGATTCCTTGCCTTGGGTGCTGGCTACACGTGTAGTCATGTTGTGATAATTCCCCGAGTGGCACTGTTTTGATGTGGGCACCTTTCTGCATGCATGTTGTACTGCCATAAAAGTTTTCAAGCTGGTTCAGTGTTTAGCATCCTCTTCCAGCGCTTTCCAAGGTGAGGATGAAGCATGGCTTTGAGCTCTAGGGAAGGGAACATTGGGATTCCTGGGAAAGGTCACTGGATCCTGTGCCAGCTTTGAAGTTGGAATATCAGAGTACGGAACTGAATTCGATGACCGCCGGCATTACAGACTTGTAGACTGCCTGACAGACAGAGTCACAGAACTGCAGAGTGTTGGGAGAATGATGATTCCAAGAAACTTCTAGAATCCATTCCAAAAGGTGATGGTTTGGTGCTGAGCATGGAGAATTAATCCTGACCCAGTTCCCATCAAAAGGATTTGTTTCAGATGAAGGATGATTAGGCATGGGCTTGGTAGAGCTCTTAGCAGGTTGGGAGTTTGCTCGATGGAAAAGTTTGCCTGAAATTTGTGATCAGGGTTGCCAAGGATGTCAAGAAGCCACAGGACCTGGGAAAGATGCCAGGCCTTCCTCAGAGACAGGCCAGGAAACTGTCCTTGAGCAGTGACCCTAATGGGTAAGCCAATACATGGGCCCTGGAGGAAGCTGGGGGCGCTGGCTTCTTCCTCCAGCTGGTCCCACGGATGAGTTGAGGAAATGTCTCAGGGTAAAGATGGAATTGGTGTGCAGTGAGCTGAGGGAGAACAAGCAGAGAGGAAGTGGCTCCCCTTGCCAACTGAGTCACCAACTTGCTGAGGTTTTTGCAATCATTGGACTTTTTGTTCATTGCATTTTAGAAAAAAAAAATACCTTCACCTCCTGGGTCTCTCTCTGCTCAGTAGTTTGCATATTGCCACTTTCTGTCTCATGGGCTGGTCTCCTTGCTGGAGACCTTACTTCCCTTGATAGTAGACATGGCCCTCTATGACATTGCATCTGACCCCAGCACAGCTGCCTAGCACCTTGCCGAGGCTCAGTGAGCATTGGGAGAACAACTGGAGGTGTGCACAAGAGGGAGGGCTCACCTATGTGCCATAGCCACCCTGGTATTTTTTATTCAGAGAGAGAGAGAGAGAGAGAGAAGAAGAAGAGAGTGAGAGAAAGAAAGAGCAAAGCAATTTTATTAATTTTTTATCTGGCCTTTATTTTTCTGACACTTAAATGTGTGTGTGGTGCTGGGTTTGAACCCAGGTTCTCATGCATGGCAGGCAAATGCTCCAACTGCTGAGCCATGGCTCCAGCCTGCCACCCTGTCTTAATCTATTTTCTGTAGTTGCAGAGGCTGGGAAATCCAAGAGCATGGTGCCAGCATCTGGGGAGGGCCTCTGTGTTGCCTTATGGCGGGAAGGCAAGAGACAGAGTGAGCCAAAGTCATCCTTTTACCAGGAGCCCACTCCCACAGTAACTAACCCACCCCCACATGATGGCACGAATCCCTTCCTGAGGGAAGGCCCCTCATGACTGAATCGCCTCTGAAAGGTCCATCCTTCCAATACCGCCACATTGGCAATTAAATTTCACCCTGAGTTTTGGAGGGGTCATTTAAACCACAGCGCATCCCAAGGAGTGTGACCTGTCTACCACAAAACTGAGGCTAAGAGAGGTTTCCTCAAAGCGCACAGTGTGCAAGCCTTAGAACAGTGATTCAGGCCCTGGTGTCCATCACCAAAGACCTTGCCCTGAACCTCTGTGCAGCACTGTTCCCTGCTCTGCAGTCCTACGGGGTCTGCCCTTTTCTTCAAGACACAACATTCGCATCAATGGATCTCAGGTATCCAAAAGACCAGGTTTCCCTGCCAAGTGTACAAGTCTAAGACCTGCCTCTATCTCCCCTTTTGGCCCCATCTTTAACCACATGGCACCCTGAACTTCATGCTGAAATAGGTATAGTTTCTTGCAATATCAACTTCCTTGATGGGTTCCTGTTTCTAGAACGATAACTTTTCCACTGCTACTGCCTTAGATAATTAAAAATAAATGACTAGATAGGTATATAGATATTATGGTGCTCTTGACAGCAAGTAGAAGAAAACCTGCCCCCCTATGTTGTAAGCAACGAGAGGATTTATCATCCCGAGGGAGGAGGAGGCTGTCAGCATAGGGTCCCAGGGCTCCTCTGTGATCCCTCTGCTCTGCCTCTCTCTCCATCGACTTCGTTCTCAGGCTGGTGGCAGGACAGTTCCAGCGGCTCCATCCAGACACATCAACCTCCTGCCAGGCCCTGTGTGCACCCTAAACCAAGGGGAATGTGTTACGCAGATTAGTTAAGTCAGTCAGGAAGCACCCAGGGAGCTGGGGATTGGGTCATGCTGGGGAGAGGTAGACACCAGGAACAGTGGGACTCTCGTTTACAAGGAAAATGCTTGGAAATTGGAGTAAATCTTAAGTGGTATCCAGACCAAACTTTCCACAAACTTTCTTCCACCTCCCATTTTAACCTCCCGCCAGCCCCATTTCTCACTTCTGCAGGCCCTTTCCTCCGTTGCCTTTGGGAAGTGGGAAGGTGCATCATGGCCCTCTCTGCTTGCTTGGCCTATTGGCTCCATCTGGGTGCATCTGCTCACAGTCCTTCCCGTGCGCTGCTAACCCGGCAGGCTGTGCCCTCTCTCTGACTGTCCCCATGTGGCTTCTCTAGGAGACGCAACTGGATTAATCCACATCACTTGTGCTGCTTCCCTCCTTGCCTCTGTCAGGTCTGGATGGTGTCTTTCCATGTGCTCATACTTTTGTTTGCAAACTTTCCAAGTTTCTAAGTCACTTCTCATGCTTTATAGGTTTGTTTTCCTCCCAAACAAGGTTGGAGTTCTTGATGACAGGTGATGTCTTCTGAGTCTTTGGGAACAACAAGCCTCCTCCCCCCAACACACACCTCCTATGCCTGCTGATCTCCATAACCACCCTAGGAGGGTAGGCACCGAGGGTGTCCTATACCTCACCTCTTGCCCTTGCCCTTTTGCTTGCAGAGGTGACACCTGCCTCTGTGTGCATGAAAGGTGACCGAAAGGCACAGCTCCAACACTGAGGACCAGAAAATCCAAGGAACGGTTGCCCTTTGGGGCCAGGGTATTACGTGTCCAGGAATAATTTTTTAAAAAATTTTATTAAGGAGTTGAGTTATTGTACAATCATAGATACATGTAAAGTAACAATATGATATGCATTGTTCTTAAACCAGAATTACCCCCACATTGCCCACACCCTTTTTTATTTTAAGAGAGAAGGACAGTGAGAGAGAGAGAGAGAGAGAGAGACAGAGAGATTCAATTTTTATGGAGTTTTTCACATGGCTTTCATTGCTCTGACAATTAATTGTGTACTGGTGGTGGGGTTTGAACCCCTGTACTCTTGCATGCCAGGCAAGCACTGTAACCACCGAGCCACCGCTCCAGCCCACCCCAGTCTCTTGATTCTTCTATATTTTGCCCCTACAAACTATATAAATGCTTAGATTGTGCATTTTCTGGAATTAAATGATTGCATAAGTATTATTTGAATTCTTTCCACCTATCCCCTCCCCCCTCCTCCCTCACATATCTATGGTTGGCTGTGTAGGAATTATTTAAGCTCCATCATGAAAAACCAGGCACTGTCATACTGCCAGGACAGCCCACAGAGCACCTACTATGTGCCAGGTGATGGTTCTTGTGTTAGTCACTTGGTCCCTGTCGATAGTGCATTTGTCAGGGCTGCTGCTTCTGCCTGTCCTCCTCCTGCCTCTCTGGCTGGGGGAAGGGGGAGGATGTGAAAGGGTGGGCTCTACATTCCCTGGCCACTCAGCTCAGAGAGCACCCTGGTGAAGGTTCATCCAGAAAAAGTTTCCCAAGAAAAAGTTCATTTTTTTCCTGTCCTCTATTATCTGCGTGCTTTATGCAAACCCTTTATTGCTGTCTGAGCCCAACATGCAAGAGTTCCTTACTCACTACCTGCCTCTGCTGGTGTGTGAGCACCTTACAGGAGACACCATCTCCCCCTGGATTGTTAGGTCCTGTGAGAGTCCATCCATGCCTGTCAGGTATTAAAAGCTTAATAAATCCCTCTTGAAGTAAATTAAATTAGTTGTTGCTTAGGACAGCAGAAAGCAATATTCTGAAAAAAATGAATATGGAACTTAATAAATACAATGACTCCTAAATAGGCATTTCTCTCATTTGTTTTGGCTTGTGGATAGAGAAAGAACAAGGAAAAGGAAAAGAGAGAGAAGAAGTGGGAATAAAGGCTTCTCTCCCTCTCAAAGTGGTTCTACATCGCACGGCCCAGCCCAGCACCTGGAGTACGGGAGGTGAACCGTAAATACTTGCTGAATAAATACACAGAAGACGGTCAGCCAGCCCCCACTTTACCCGCACCCCCACCCAGTCTCCAGCTCCAGAGCCTGCACTGTCCCTAGGGGCAAGGGGACAGCCATGTGTCAGACCCCTGGCAAAAGGATCAGTGGAGGCCCCAAAACTACGTATTATAAACCAAGCAAATACAATGTTCAGTTAAATACACGGCAGCCTGCTAGTCTGCCAGACATACCTTCCAAACAGTAAAACACAAAATGTGCACACAACTAGTTTTTATGTGACAGAAATTCAGCCAGACATCAAAGAGGACTGAACTGAATTATTCTTGTGCGTGTCTTAGTGTTTGTTTGCTGGCAGTGACGTTGGGGTGAGTAATGAAGTAGAAGCACACATCATTCGCTGAGAATATTAGTCATTCTGTTTCCTTTTATAAATTACAGCAAGAAAAGTTTGGCCTTCTATCACTTAGAATTTTTCAGATGATTTATATATTTTGATGGTAAGGGAAATGACTGCATATAATAATTTTTACATCGATGCTATCCATATTCAAAGCACCTTTAACTTTATTTATTTTTCCAAGGAATGCATGTGGAAGAAGAAAAATAGTTAAGAATTTATTCTCTCAGGTATGAAACAAAATTGTAAAATTGCAATTATAGAACCAGTTGGTCATAGTGGTATAAAAACAGATAATTACGCATTGTATACAGGTGCTGAAATATCACACTCCATTAAAATGTAGTTATTTTTGTGTCAATGAAAAAATTTAAGATTTAAAAAAATAGGAAGATTAATGAGGAAAAACAGATATCTCAAAAACTTCTCTAAAAATGTCTTTGTGTTGTGGGAATGTGAACCGAGTGAAATTGCATCATATATAAAAGTGAGTGCCATATGTCCCATTAATTCAATTATCTACTTTCCTTCCTCTGATTATAATGGGTGACATTAAAATAGATAATCTACTTTTTTTAAAAGTATATATCACTCATAAATTATGACATATTTAGCCCATTTTTCTTTTTCATGTTTTCATCTCAGCAAACTCACAAAATATGTTGGTAAGTAATCAAGAACCTACATTTTCACATCATGTGATCATTGGCAATGATCTGGATTTTAAAAATCAGATTTTATTTGGTGTCTAAAATTTCAACATAAAGCATAGATTAAAATAAATGTAAGCTATTTGAACTTGTGTTTATTTTTTGTTTAAAGAAATAGAGGAACAGTGAGAGAGAATAAGAGAGAATCAATTTTATTTAGTTTTTCATGTGGCCTTCATTTCTCCAACCCTTCGTTGCATACATGGTGCTGGGATATGAATTTGTGTCCTTGTGCATGCCAGGCAAGGGCTGTAACCACTGAGACACCCTTCCAGCCCCAATTTGTGTTTTTTAAATATTTTTCAAAAAAATAATTTTTCCTTTGAAATATTAAAAATATCTATTAAAATTAAAGGTTAAATGCAATCATAACTAATGGATGTAAACATTTTTAATCAGTATTATTTAAGTAAAACTATTTTCCAGATTCTAGTGTGTAATAGTCATATAGTTATCAGTGGAAAGAAACACATTGTGTCTAAAGAGGTGGTTATCAACTGGGGGGGTGATTTTGCTCCTCAGGAGTAGTTCATAATGTCTAAGTACATCTTTTTTGGGGGGGTACTGAACCCAAGACCTCGCACATACTAGGCAAGTGTTCTATCACTGAACTACATTCCTAGCCATTTTTTAAATTTTTTTGTTTTGAGTCAGGGTCTTGCTAAGTTGTCCAGGCTGGTCCCAAACTTGCCATCCTCTTGCCTGAGTCTCCTGAGTAGCTGGGACTACCTGTGTGCACCACTGTGCCTGGCCTGAGTACATCTTTGATTGACACAACTTTCTACTGGTATCTAGCAGATAGAGAAGAGGGATGTTGCCAAACATCCTAGGTGAGCAGAGACCAGCTCCATAGCAAAGAAGCAGTATAAAATATCAATAGTGTTGGAGTCAACAGTTGATTACCCATGCATGCACACACATAAAGGTAATATGAACTGTTTCATATTGCAAAATGTTCCTTAATTGCAGTATACAATTGTTGTGAATACTGCACTAATTTATGGATAACTCCAGAATCACAAGTGGAGCATGATGAGCAAGAAAATGGATATGTGAAGCATACCGCATTATGCAAGAATCTATTGCATTCCTGCTAGCTGATAGGAAGGATTTGACATGTTAATTCATTTGCCTTTTCTTTGACCTAAGCATTTCTGCCAATCAATTGCCTCCCCCTCTCCAGCTAACACACCTTCCGAAATAACAGTTGATCTCCAACGTGGGAAGCAACACAACCCCAGCCCTTGACATTTCAGACGTGATCACCTTTTGTTTCAAGGACATAAGAGATGCAGAGAAGCCTTGTCCTGGGATCCGGATGGGGTCGTTTCCAAGAAAGTGTGTTCAGGTGTTGCACCAAGCTGTACCAGAGTGAGCAGCAGATCCTGAGGGACAGAGGTGCCCATGTTTTCCTTTATAAATAGTTTCATAAGTGTGTTTGAGGTACGGGGGTGGGGCTCTAAAGCATGGAGTCCTGGACAGTGGCTTCTCTTGACCAGGACAAAAGACAGGATGTCAGGAGGCTTGTCCTAGTATCAACCTTGGATCCTGAGGGGGAACACAGGAGAGCTGAAAAGCTGTTAATATCGGCTCATTAGCAGTTTCCCAACTCTTTTGCAGAACAGCACACGGTTTAGCTGCCAAAATATTAGGATTGAAAGCAGCTGGCAAAAATGCTCAGTGAGGAGGTGAGCCTGCTCGGTAAAGCTAAGAGGGAAACTCCTCTCAGGCTGTGACTTAGGGAGGGAGCCCGCTCCCAGGTGACAGCTCCTTCTGACCCCCCAGGAGGTCTTTGAAGTAGGTGTGCTATGGGACCAGTGCCAATCGCAGGAATTTTCTGGGAGCAGTGAAACTGGAAAGACTCTCACTGCCCTAGAGATTCTTAGCCTAATAATAAATTTATTTTCAGCATATGCTTAATGAAATTGGAAAGTAAAGAACCGCAACATAACCTCAGCTAATCTTTCTAAAGAGACTGGCCAAGGAGGGGTTTAAGGATGCCACCTGTGTAAGGGAGCTGAGACACTGAAGA
>PVKS010019403.1:0-38437 GCA_004027875.1 Aplodontia rufa | reverse complement strand
TTTCAAGTTTTTCTTCTAGTTAAATAAAGCTTATTTTTCTCTCCAAAAACAAAAAAAAGAAGAAGAAGAAAAGTTTTACTTTGTCTCTGAAATGGGAACAATAATTTCCCCCCATAGGGATGTTATGAACTTAGTAGGGTACCTTCTATATAGCATTAGCACTAGGTGGGCTTTAGATATTAACCTGGGAGTCACTGTTACCATTTTAAGAAATACACCCCCCAAAAAACATGGCAACAAGAATAATGCTTTTCTATAACTGCAATGCTCAGTAAATTATGTGTGAGAAACAGATATGCAACATTCCCTTGTATTTCTTAAACATTTCGTCTGACTTTCATACTGCAAAGCAATGGGATAAAAGCTATTGGTATTGCTTTTAGAATGATTCCAAGATTATAAGCATTCCACAATTTGTTACTAGGAAATCTAGTTGCACCTTGTACTACTTTTAGTACATTATAGCCTCCTCATCCTCATGTTTTCTTCTACATTGGCACTTTTGGATGCAAAGACATATCCGTATAGGAAGCAGCAGATGTATAGAGCCTGGATAGCAGATACAGTGGAAGAGAAATATCTTAGGTAAGAAAGAAAAGCATCGTATAATCATTCCTTTGAAACGAGTCCCCCGCTGGAGGCAGCTGGAGTGTTTTCTCAAGTTTTGAAGGGCCCAGTTTGTTTTCTTGTCTAGATTTTAGAGTGCGGTTGCTGCATCAGCAATACCTTGCCAGCTTGGAACCCTCCAAATTGCTGAATGGAGAAGATATTGAATCTTAGGCAAATCACTTAGATCATTTCTTTTTTTTTTTTTTTAACTCAAAATATTTCTTTCAGGCTGTTTAGATTAAAAAGAGAAAACAATCAGCCTAATTTCCTAATAATCAGTAAATCAAATACCCCCTTAATTAACAGTTAATTTACCTGAACAATTTTTGCATTTTTCTCTTCTGAGTGTTCAGAAGGCACAGGAAAGGCCTTGGTGAGCTGCATGTGAAGTAAGAACAGAAATGGAAATGTCTTCTGGTGCAGCATGACCTTTTCTTCAAACACTACCTCTCCCAGCCTTCCTTTCTGCCCCTCGGGGTAGGGCCTGCTGGGTACGCTGAAGCTCTCAGCATCGTGTGCCACTCAGTGTTCTTCAGTCCCTTATAAAGCCACGTCTTAAACAATTGCTGCATCAGGAATGTGAAGCAACACAGGTTAATTACACTTTGACAGTTTTTGCAATTTTAAAATCTGATTTAGTACCTCAAAATGGGTGAGTCTATTTTTTTTTTACAATTTTAAAATGTGATTTAGTACCTCAAAATGGGTGAGTCTATTTTTTTTTTTATAATTTTAAAATGTGATTGAGTACCTCAAATGGGTGAGTCTATTTTTTTCAACAGGAAAAAAAATATAATTTTCTGCTCTGCTTTTGGGGTTTTTAGTTAGTTACTCTTGCAAAATTTTCTGGTCAAGAAGAAGGAACAAGAGACTAATCCTGGCATTATTTGCATTTTTGGTCTATGTAAGATGCTGAGGCTATATTACTTTATGAAAAAGAATATTATTAGGTTAGTAGTAGGCATGTTAGGACCAAGAAGCACAACAGAAACTCTTGTTGTCTGTGAGGACACTGTGTCCCTGAATGCATTGTCATAAAGTGGGCTTGTGTGGAGGTCTCAGAGCAGCTTTTGGAGGATGTGGCTTTGGCATCAGTGTATTAGAAAATCCCCAATTTGTGAGCTGGATTTTCCATAGAAATGACAGGGAGTGATACTGATGATGATGATGACGATGAAACTTGATAAATGTTTACAGTATCCCCAGACATCCACACTGTATACACATTACCTCAGTCCATCCTCCCTCAGCCTGGAGAGGGAGACACTGTGATTATCTCTATCCCACAGAGGAAATCAAGTCCAGAGAGGCTTAGATGACTTACTGCTTCTGGGATCCAGAATTCTCTTAGGTTCTCCCACAACTGTCAGTCATTTATACCTTCATGTGAACTTAGGGACTATTTGTTTTTTTAAGTAGATTTCTACCTAGGAAAAATTTGACAAACTTTAAACATGAAAACTGATTCCTATAACATAAATTTCAAAGTTAGTTAAAAAGACAGAGGAAATTTAGTTTTAAATAGAGAATATGCAAGGTAATGGAGGAAATTTCTGTCTCTTTGATACTAGATCACTGCTGTGGTTTGAATCTAAAAATGTCCCCCACAAACGCTCAGGTGTTAGGCAATGCAGGAATGTGTAGAAGTGACACGATTAGATTATGAGAGCTGTAATCTCATCAGTGGATTAGACTGTTGGATGGATTAGTGATTTGAATGGACTACTAGCTGCTAACTGTAGGGAAGTGGGTCATAGCTGCGGTGAATAGGTCACTGGGGACCTGGGAGTATATCTTGTCTCTGGTTCCTCTCTCCTCCATCTTCCTTCTTCTCTCTCTTACCTCCTTCCTGTCTGCCGTGAGCTGAGCAGCCTTCTGCCTTGATGTTTTGCCTCATTTCAGGCCCAGAGCAATGGCATTGACCAACCATGGACTGAACTACTGAGACCATGGGCCAAAATAAGTTTCTTCTCTTCTAAGTTACCCCCACATCACCCACACCCCAGGCTCTTAATTCTTCCATATTTCACCCCTATAAGCAATATAAATGCTTAGATTGTGAATTTTCCAGAATTAAATGATTGCATAAGTATTATTTGGACTCTCCAGCGGGTAAAGAGTAGCAGTCTGTTCTTATTGTCTGCTGTACTGTTGCACAGCAGAATAGCAAATTGCATTTTTAAGCTCAGTTTTGCTTTTTAGGTCCAAAAAGACAAAACTGATTTTGTAGACATCTTCTGTTTCCTCCTTAGTTATAAAATGAAAAATGGGTCCAACCAGTTATAGTGGGCATGTGCTTGAACTGCAAAGGGTGAGGGGGCTTGCCAATGGGTTACGTCCTCCCCAAGGAGGAGCAGGAGCAGACAAGCACTAGGTGCTGAAGTGTACCCAGCAAAGCGCAGGCTCATTTCATTCATATTTGACTCACATAAGCCAAGGCAAAATGTCATCTGCCTCATGCCTTTGTGAACTCAATGAACAGGACTGATGTCTACACACTCTGATCTTGTCATGAAGAATAAAGAGCATTGGGGTCAAAATTAAAGTAACAGGGTTCAAACTAGCCCTGTTACTTCCTACTTATGCAACTTGTGGCAAATCTTCAAATTTTTTTTGAGACTTATCTTCCACATTATAAAACTGGCTTGTTAAATATCTCCCTCATAGGGCATCAAGTGGTCAGAGGATATCATCTCTGGAAGGGCATTGTGTAAGCCCTCCCGTGTGGCACCCCCTTTGTATTGTGAATATGGTCAAGTTGTAGCTGTGTTAGTTCGTGTGTCCATTCTGTGAATGAGTTAATAATGTTGAAAGTTCCTCTTTTCAGTAAAGTATTTCAAAGTTAAGCCAATGTGTGGTGAAGTAACTTCCATGAGCTTCCTTTATTGCTCAGTGGTCAGTTAGCTAAGGGACATAAGTGTGTGGCTTGCTCAATTTGCACAGAGTACAAATCTCACAAACCATTATGTATTGAGCACTCTGCCACGCTGTTAGTCTCTCCTATCAAGTGAGGGAAACATGTATTAAGCATCTACACTCTATGGGAATCTATCTTAGATGTTCAATATTTTACTATCTCCCTTCAGCTTCATAACTGCCCAGGGATGTTGGGGATATTATCTCCATTTTAAAAATAAAGTGAGATTCAGAGATATAATTCAAACTTACCTTTCTATTTACCACTCCTATTAAACCCCTTTGTTCTCTCAGGGAATTTCAAAATAAATTTCTCAACCTTGGCTCTCCATCAGAATCTAGATGAAAATCACAATGAAGAAGTCTCCTTTTAGGGACCACAGGTTGAGTCTCCCAACCCCAAATTCATATGCTGAAATCCTAACCCTTAGGGTGATGGTATTAGTAGGTGGGGGCTTTGGGAGCTTAATAGATCATGAGGGTGGAGTCCTGATGGTGGGATAAGAGCTCTTGTTAGAGACCCCAGAGAGCACTCTTGCTTCTTTCCATCATGTGAGGATATGTTGAGAAGATTGACCTTGGGCTTACAGCCTCCAGAACTATGAGAGAAGAATAGCTTTCAGTGGTTTGTAAGCCACAGCGTATGTTATTTTGTTATAGCAGCCAGAACTATGACAGCTCTACTCCAGCTACTGAGTTGCAATCTCCAAAGTGGGGCTTGGCATACACCATTTTAGAGAGTATCCCACTTGACTGTGAGAATGAACTTGAAACCTCTAGCATAAGGGAGGCTAGAGAGTCAATTACAAAGATCTAGAGGAAGGAACAATTGTCTCCTATTGGAGAGACAGCAGAACCTTTAGGAAGGAAGGGGCCCTTGAGGTGAACTTTGAAAGGCAGATTGAATCTTGGTATTGAAATTGGGGTGAATGGTGGTGAGATTGGAAGAAACAAATGTCAAAGGCAGTGAGATAAAAAACCTTGGGTTAAATGTGGGGAATAACAAGATTCTGGGGAGCTGGAATAGTAGTCTATAGCTGGATGGTGGAGGGGCAGGAATTAAATGTCAAAAGGCCAGCAATGAGTCATCTTCATTAGTTTCTGGGCCAAGTTATGATATAAGCTGAATTGATAAAACTAACCTGGCCCAGGTATCTAAGACAGACCAGGGTGGGGAAAAACTATAAGAAAGAATATTTAAGTTCAAAGCAACTTAGACCCTGAGCAACTTAGTAAGACCCTGTCTTAAATTAAAAAATAGAAAGGGCTGGAGCTATTTCTCAGTGATTTAGTATCTCTGGGTTCAATCCCCAGTACAAAAAAAAAAATGGGTGAGGGGGGAGATTAAAAAAATAGTTAAAGGTTGAGGTAATAGTTTAGGTGAAAAGTCAGAAAGGCTTGGGCCGATGGTATGAGATGGGTGGTGAAGTAATGTGTTCAAGGAGGACAGGAAGAAAGCTGGGTCATCATTTTATTTTATTTTTTTTAAAAAGGGAGGGACAGTGAGAGAGACAGAGAAAGAGAGAAACAACTTTTATTGAGTTTTTCACATGGCCTAAGTTGCTCCAACACTCAGTTGCGCACGCGGTGCTGGGGTTTGAACCCGGGTCCTCGTGCTTGCCAGGCAAGCGCTGAAACCTCTGAGCCACCGCTCCAGCCCCAGGGTCATCATTTTATACATGTCCAAAGAGCAGCCATTTATCCTAGATACACATGGGAAATCTACACTGTGAAGTGGGGGAGGACTTCTCTTGAGATGACAGGTACCTTGAAGGAAGTGGAGAAGACTTGCAAAGCCATGGTGGTGAGCTCAATAGGCAGAAGAAGCTGATGAGAAGCAGGCTGGCCTGTAATGTGCATGTTCTCCTGCATGTTATAGCGCAGGCAGTTAGCGTTGAGGATCTAATGCATTCAGTGTTAATTCGGCCCCAAATATTTGTTTTTCTTCCCTCACTTCTCACTTTCCATCTGGAGGGTCTTGAGGGTAAGACAGAATGAACAAAACCACTTCTGGATAGGTAATAACTCCACAAACTAGTTTGACAGAGATCCATAAGAACAAATTATGCAATGATAGATATTTCCATTCCAGGCTCAGACAGGAAATTCCTGTTTCTGAGACAGGAAATTCCTGACTGGATTTGCCAAAACTCTCACCTCAGTAAGGCCAGTTCTGTAGCTGGCACGTTGCATTTTTAATTTTTCTTGAGCTAGTGTCTTTTCTGAAGCGCCACTTTCAATTTTCTAATCTTATGTCCAGCTATACCAAGATAGCATCACCTCCTACACTTTAGAAAGATTCCCTCATTTTCTCCCATTTTGCTGGTGATAAGCCCTCTGTGTTTTAGTGTACAGTATTTCATGCCATAATTATAACAGATTTTATGAAAATTTTTTTGCCAAAACATGGGGTGTGACTCATATGAAACTTTTTTGTGTATAATAGTAGAAATATTTCACTTGAGAGAATTTCCTACAGTGTTGTGAAGTATGAATCTAAGCATTTAATCTTCAGGGTCAGAATATTCTGCATTGCTATCATTGGTTTCGTGGTCTGCCCTACTCTCCTCAGTGCTGCTCACAGAAGATGTGTTTGCTATTAGTTCTGCCATGCTCTAAACAAACCACAAAAGTGGGCTTTCCAAAATACATGGACAGTGTGCATTCACTGAGAATTCTGGCTCAGCTTGCAGCGCAGGAGACAAACACGCATCATGTGCCACCGGTGGGCACATTGCTACTTGGTTTACCTTTTAGGCAGCAAGAGGAACAGAATTATACATGTATGATTACATGATGGAAGATTGTAAACCAATGTTTTGGACTGAAAAGTTGTGACGATTATGCAGTGGTGACAATTACGTGGTGAAACATGCTATCCAAGGATCTCTTTCTGCACCACTGTATCACAATCTATTCTCCTTGTGCATTCTCTCCACTCCTTTTTTGCCCCCTCAGTGGCTCATTCCCTTTTGTCCACAGCTTTTTCTATTAAAACAAAACAAAACAAGAGCCATCTCTCTACCCTGTTAACCATTGGAGTTGCTCTTTCTCTCATGGACACACTTCTTGGAAGACTAACCCAGTGGCTCCACTTCCTCACACCGCACACCTGTGCCTTCTCCTTTTGTGGCCAGCTTCCACCCTGCAGGGAAGCGTTGGCATCTGTGAGAGTGCATTTAAGCCCAGCTTCACACTTGTAGGCCAGGCCCCTACTAGAAACGGTTCTCTCTCCACTTGATTGAAGGTTCTCAACTATTGCGTTAGGCATGAAGTTTCCAACACATACTTTTTTGAGGGCACATTCAAATCATACACGAGACGTGTCACTTCTCAGGATTTCAGGCCTCTGTTTTGTTTGGATGCCCTCTTGATTCAGCTGAAATTTTAACCATTTCATAATTGGCCTTGTTTGAGATCAAAAGAGTTATGGCACAGGGTCCCTTTTGAGATGCATAGTCATATAAAGCCTAGTGCCAACTTCCACCCCTCCTGATCCTTCTTTTTTAACATTCTCATGGTTCCTTTTCCTTCATGACAGTAAAATGTTTTTTAAGTCATGTTCTCTATTTTCTGCTCTAGGATGTAAATGTTATGATCATTTTTCTAAGCATTGACCCAGTATCTTTCAGATGAAACACTGAAGAAGACCTACTTTACTTTGGATCAGTTGAAGGTCTAAAAGTCAAGCTCAGACCTTCAATATTATGACTATTAAGGAAGTCAAATGGGAAATATTCACGAAGACTCCCTTCACTAGACGGTCCAGTAATAGGAAAGACCAAATTGGTGATTTTCGAAATAAGTCAATCATTGTTGCTTCTATCTTGGCACACATTCAAATAGTTTAACCACATTAAAATTTACTGTAGGGGAGGAGAGGGGAGAGGAGAGGCTGGAGGAGGGCAGAGAGAGAGAGGATAGCGAGGGATCTAGGGAGACAATCAACAATGTAGCACACTCTTTACTCCCTGAGAATCCAAATAATACTTATGCAATCATTTAATTCTGGAAAATTCATAATCTAAACATTTATATAGCTTGCAGGGGTGAACTATAGAAGAATCAGGAGACTGTAGTGTGGGTGATGTGGGGGTAATTCTGGTTTAAGAACAAATGCATATCATATTATTACTTTACATGCATTTATGATTGTACAATAACAATTTCTTAATAAAAATTTTTTTAAAAAATAAAATTTGATGTCATCTGGGTACAGATATATGCAAGGTATTTTTTAAGGCTTATAATTTAGTTAACTTAAAATTGACGTCCTATGCATCCTAATCCAGATTGCTTGCATATAACAATCTGAGAGTCTCTGAGAAAAAAAACAGAAACAATAATTCAGTCACCACGCTTCATGAAATGCTGTCTCATTATATTTTCCAACTTGTTCAAAAAACTGTATTGGGCTAGTTGAGTAGTTAACAAAATCATTCTTAACGTTTCATAAGAAGGAAATGGCTTTAGCATATTACTTTTTAAATAATCTACACATCTAAATTTATTTAAATATGCATTTTCATAAAAGCATAGAGCTAACTAGCTAGAAATTTGGTGGTAAATTCTTAAACTAGCAATGAACATAATAACAATTTTATCACAGCAACCCAGTTGATGTTCTCTTCGTACTTTGTAAAGCACCATTGGTACAAGATGCTATTAAAAAAAAGTTAGTAACTGTTTCTGGAGTTTGAATCCTGCCATTGTCTATCACTGAACCTACCATTTATGAGAACATTTTGCCTTTGGTTATGAGCTCTCACTAGTTCATCTTTCATTGAACAGTAAGGCCCTTTTTAAAAATCTGCTTATAAAGAGCCAGTAAAAAATACTATTTCTCGGAAGCAGAGAGAATATATTAGTAGTTGGAGAAAAAAAATGATTTGTTTCTTAGAATATGGATGTCAATAGAAATATAGTATTGTTTTAGTTGGTTTTTTTCACCCCTATGATCAAAAGACCTGACATGAACAATTTTATAGGAGGAAAGTTTTTGGGGGGTTCACAGTGTCAGAAGTATCAGTTCATAGATGACTGGCTCCATTGCTCTGGGACAAACTTGAGGCAAGAAATCATGGTGGAAGGGTGTGGAGAAGGAAAACAGTTCAGGACATGATGATGAGAAAGCAGAGGAGAGAGAGAGAGAGAGAGAGAGAGCATTTAGTTCACCAGGGACAAAATATAAACCCCAAAGGCATGCCCCATGGACCCCCCTTCTCTAGACATACCCTACCTGTCTACAGTTACCACCCAGGTAATCCCTATTGGGATTAACACACTCATTAGGTTAAGGCTGTCATAACGCAATCATTTCATCTTTGAATGTTCTCGCATTGTCTCACACATGAGCTTTTGGGGGGTACCTCTCAGCTAAACCATAACAAGTATTTTCTGAAAAGAGGTAGTGGATTTCTGGCAATCAGCCTCCCTCTGCTCTGGCACCATGTGTCAGGAAGAGCGTGGACCAATGCAAGTCACTCAGGTGGAGGTCCCCATCAAGCAACATGTAAGTACAGCAAGGTGGCCAGTTGATGGAGGGCCCTAGAAAGAGGTTGAACATCAGGCTGGTGGTTGGAATTGTTAAATTTTAATGACCCTTGGACTGAAATTTACAATCAAACAGTGTGAGTGTTAAAAATTTGTATCAGGGAAATGGGGCTCTTTTGCTTTTTGTGAAACTTGGTTTTGCCTTCCTTGAAATGGTGTCTTTTTGAGGGTTATCAGACATGCACACACACACACTCTGTGAGAACTTGGGGCACTGTACTCTGGACGATGTTAATACAAATACGTCCTCTTGAGGATCCTTTCAGAGATTGACTCAGGAATCCATAGACAAAGATTGGATGGAGGCACCAATGTTTATGCAAAATTGAAGAGAAAAGAAAGCATAGAGTAGCTGTAGGAAAAATGGAAGAATCACTGCAAAAAACCCGGTGATCTGAACTTTAAGAAAAAATGTTTTAGAAGTATAAAAGCCTTTGAAGAATAAGGAGTCGGGACTGTTTCTCATCTGTACTTGAATACGGCGTAGGGAGCTGGATTGGAGGTCGGTTCTGTGTTCTGGGTCTCTGAACTTAGATCCATAGCATCTGAACTCAAAAGGCAGTTTCCCCACCTAGGTATCTTCTACTGTCTTCCATGCCAGCTCCAAATGACTCCACTGTTCTTCTTCACTCCCTGTTCATAGCAGAGCCCCAGGGTTGGCCCTGAGATTTTCTCCCTTTGCCCATAGAAGAACATCATTTCAGGGAAGTCACCTGATGTTTGTTCAGTTTTAAATTAGGATTTTGGGGAGTTCTGCGTGTTTTCACTGGGTAGATTTTTCCTTCTGCACTAGAATGCAAGCGCCTCCTATTTGTTTCCTGGGCATTGGGTGACCCCTGCTGGTCACAGGGAGCCGTTACTACTTTTTCTTTTCGCGGTCCTCTCCACTTTACAGGTTTATTTTAGGAAGATTATTACAGAAGACACAGATGAAAAGATGCATAGGGTGAGGTATGGGGAAAGGGAGTAGCATTTTCCTGCCTTTTGTAGGAACACCACCCTCCAGAAGTCTTCAGGTGCTCGGCGGTATGGAAGCTGACTGCTTTTTTATGGAGTCTTTATTGCACGGGCATGGTTGCTAATAGAGTGGGTGGAGAAACCCAGTAAAGCCTGTCGATTGAGATTATTTTTGGCCTCTGCTTGCAGCATGCCTTCCTGCAGGGCACCAGGCAGGACCCCTCTGGAATGAGCATTGTCTTATGACCTGCTGCTGGGCCACATGGAACAGGGAATTTCTTTGTGGCCCACTCCAACACAGAGAGGTGTGTGTGCATGGGGGCGGGGTAGGGGCGGGGTTAGTGTTTCCATGGTCCCCCTTGGGAAGAGAAATTCTCCCTTCTATGTTCTGCCTTGTGGAGGAGTTATGAGCCAGGAACTGTGGACAGAACTCCCAAATGTATGTTATTACTATCACAGCTTCAAATGTCTCTCTCTAAACAGAGAAAACGACCTTTCCCCTACTATTGTCCCCAGGAAAAAAAAAAGATTCTCCCCTCAAGGCCTCCATTTAGTAGTATGTAAGTGATGTGATGCTGGGACTTGAACTCAGGTCCTGGCACATGGGAAGCACTTTAACCCCGGAGCCACTGCTCTGGCCCCAAAAAGTTGGTTTTCATTGAGAGTGTCTTACAGAATTCCCCTCTGAAGAAGGACCAGGTTGGAGCAGCTCACTCATTGAAGATCATCTTGTGGAGATGGGGACTGCAGGCAATCCCTGGGGTTGGAGCAGTGCGGCCAGTGTCTGTCCAGCTCAGAAAGACTGGCCAAGGGTGCTCACACTGCCCTCTAACCTCTAGAGTTGAGATCTGACGACTCACCCACCACCGTAGAACCCCAAACAAAACCAAGTAGGCCTGATGGTGAGAGGATTTCTTGGGCTTTATGCATGTGAATGAGTCCCAAATACTCACAGGAACCTTGAGAGATGCTCCTCAAGCTTCCTGAGTCAGTGCTCCCTTCAGGACCCCTGGCTGGTACTTAACTAATCTCTTCCTGATTTGACCCAAGGCTCAGTCTGAAATAGAAATAAGCGAGGAGGGTGAATGACCAGCCTTCCTTAGGTGACACATATTCCTTTCAAACTTCTTGAATAGTACCTTCCCTTCCCACAAAACTGCTTTGTAAATTTTTGTAGTTCCCATTTTAAACCAGAGATATAATATTTGAAATGTGCTTCTTATAACAAAAATAATTGCCTTAAAATATCATGAAAAATAAGTACAATCACTTAGGAAAGCCTTCTGGCCTTGTGTATGAAAGCTTAGCATATGCGTATCCGAAGACCCAACAGTTCCGCTCCTGGGCGTGTGCTCCAGCTGCTCAGGAACGTCAGGGTTCTCGATGGTCCCAAAGAGGAAGCTACTGAACTGTCCTCCACCATGGGCTGGATAGTTTAACAGTGGGAATTATTCACCTTGCAGATAATGATCAAACCAACATAGAATATGTGCTTTCATGTCATAAACCTAACAGAGGGGAAAAAGTGACACAGGGAATATTGTGTATAATTCCATCTATTTTCAGTACTAGAAGAGGTAAATCTCATCTACAGCATTAGAAGTTAGGATAGTGGTCACCCTGGGAAGGGTTAGTGCCTGGAGAAGGTACAATAAGGGATTCTGGTCTGGTAAGTTTCTTTTTTTCTTGTTCTGGTTACTTAGTGTGTTGTGAAGAGTGATCCAGCTGTATACTTTTGTACTGTTCCTGTATGCAAAGGATATGTAAATACAAGTTTCCTTATTATTTATTTATATTGAGCTTAAATATCTATTTTCTTTGATATGAGATAGGCTGTTACATATTATATTAGGGCCATGCAGTTTTCTTATACTGTTTTTCTTTGGTGTGCTGGAGGACTTTTGTGTTCTTAGGTAAATTGTGCCATGCATCCCATATGTGACAGATGTCTTGGAATTGGTAAAGGTTAGTGTCTTGGACTCTGGTAAAGATAATTTCTGTATGAAAATCCTTAGTGCTTGCTTGAAGTTACACTGTATAAATTCACAAGCAATGCATTCTAGTTATCATAGACTACATATAGATTGAGGTGAAATAAGATCATATTTCTATGTCTCTGCCTCACGTTGCCAAAAGACTAAAATAAAATACTGAAAAATCTGGTTCCTTAGAAAAAATACCTTCCTTGGGCTCATTAGACACATATTTTTTACTTTCTCCTTTCTGATGGTCAACCATCAGTTATTTTGAATAACAGTTAAACTAGCAATCAGTTTTCAGAAAAGCCAAAATCTTCTTTGTATTAGGATCAAATTTGTACTGCCCTTTTTCATGAGAAAGTGTTGAAAAATTCTGGAAATTAAACATAAGATAAAGATAATATGAGGCAAATAGATAAAGGTTTGCCATATGAATTCTTCAAAAATTTATAAATTTTCATGTACACAGTTTACTCTCACATCTAAGTAATAACATGTATGTTAATTTTATACTACCATTTGGTAGCAAAATGGAGAAGCTGGATGGTCTTTACCTTCATTTTGAAATTAGCATCAACTTTTTTTGCCAACTCCCAGGGAAGTCATGAATTATTGGGGTAATCTGCATCCATGGACTGCGTATTTTTATTATGTCCGGTGATCAAATAATTAGAAATAATATGCTATGTGATTGATACAATAGCAACATACAACACTTAACATTTACATTGGATTCTCCATGGTTCATCACGTTCTAAGAGCTTTGCATGTAACGATTCATTTAATCTCCCAATAAATCTGAAAGTACTATATTACCCATTATGCAAAAATTCAATAGCTTCTTAAAACTGTTATGGGTAGGTGCTTCATTGCTTGGAAAAATAATAGCTTTTACTTGTAAAGACTCTTGGTTCAATGAGGTTATGGGAGAGTGGAGCAGACCAGACAAACTTTAATATTTGTCAACCACAAAATCTGATTTGAAGTCTTAGAATCCATTCTCTGCCCACTCCAGGAGAAATGCTTCATTTTGTCCTTTCTGAATGTCCCTGGGTCCTTTTGTATGCTTCTGCTTTTTGTCTCTTTTTAAAACTCAATCTTGCAAGTCCCTTGCATTCAAGGTCCAGCAGTGGGCCTTGCAGGGACAGAGAGAAGGGACCAAATGGCCCTGGCTTGGCAGCATCCATTCCCAGAAGGACAGAGAGTTTCAGCACATTTTGGGAAATACTTTTAAAAGGCAACTCTTCTTTCACTAGTGATCAACGACCCCAGGATTCTAAAGGTCAGTCCTTACCCCTCAAACTCATTGGCAAAAGTTTAAGAACTACATCTTGTCAGAGTTTCCTTCACTCTTTCAGAGAATCCAAATATGCTGTAGATTCCTCATTCATATAGCAACTGAGTCTCCTCCACCACCTAGTACTTACTTCCTACAATCAAAAATCAGCTATGAGGATATTACCGGGGATTCTGCAGACATTAGGCAGGATTTTCCTACAGGAAGTGGATGGAGGTGAGGTGCACCCGAATCAGCCATTCCTCCTTACTATAGTCAGATCACTTCTCCAGCTGCACTGCAGCACACGTGCAGGACACCAAGAGCAGGAAGGAATGCAGTGAGGACGCGGGTTCGAACCCCAGCACCACGTACACAGTGAAGTGTCAGAGCAACAAAAGCCACAAGAAAAAACTAAATAAAAATTGATTCTCTCTTTCTCACTGTCCCTCTCTCTTAAAAAAATTATATATATTACTATCTCCAAAAAGGAAGTTGAAAACTTCACATTTACACAAATACTTCTTATTTGCAGGATGTATATGTTGTATATGTGTCTTTTGAGATTCTTAGCTTACCTAATGAATTTAAATTATTCATCTTATTTCTGTGATAGGATCAAGCTCCTTTATATTATGCATACAAAAGTCAAACACCTGAATATTTTCAAAGGGCTCAGTGCTTGAAGTAATGTACACAATGCCAGGATTTGTTATTGGAATGTGATTTGATACAACAAAATCCAAGCATTTTGAGTTTTGATCCACTGTACCTCATCTCTCCAGATAGTGAGGGGGAGTCAGGAGTGGGAAAACATTTCTGCCAGGACTCTCAAGTCATGACAATCTTTATTTCCTTCTTATTGAGTAGGTGCAAGTGGTGATTGAGTCTAATAAATTTGCAGGAAAAAAGATTTTTATTGCTTTAGAGACCCAGTTGGGTTTTTTTCTTTATATATTTTGTGAGGGCCATAATGATGCTCTCTGTCATTCTTTCTGTTAGGTGTGGACTTTATTTTCCTGGAAGTAGGGGGAAGTTCTTCCATGTAGATGTTAGGAGCAGTGTAGATCTTGATTAGCCTTTCTCATGGAATGCCTGTTTCTTTTCTTGGTTGTCTTCCCTCTATACATTTAGCTTCTTGAGGGTTTTTTGGTTACCTATCACTAATAAAGAACCCCTACAAAATTTAGTGTCTCAAAATAATAATGATTATCTGTCATAATTTTATGGCCAATGGGATCTGAGCTGGATAGCTTGGCTGGTCTTTTGCATCCCTCCAGTCACTGTAGTCAGATGGTGACTGGGGCTGGACTTCCAAGATTGAAGATGTTCGGCTTTGTCACAGGTATGGTGTGTTGATGGAGAAGATGAGAAGGCTGGGCTCTCCAGGGACACCAAGGCTTCTCTTTCTCTCTCATTCTCCTTATTTCCCTCCAACAAGCCTCAGAACTTTCTCCTCTTCAGCAGGGCACCAGATTTTTCTTTTAACAATTTGATCTACAGGGCTAGACAACATTTATTTATTCATTCATATGTATTCAGTAGATATTTGCTTAGTATCTTTGATGTTCCAGTCACTTAGGAAATGTAGAGGAGAAGTGGGCCAGTAAAGTATTCATGGTTCCTTCATTTGTTCTAGGAGAGATTTTCACAAAATGCTAGAATTACACAGAAGAGAGAGATCGATTTCCTGGAGGACCTTGGCAAGAGGACACTGTAGAGTTATTCAGGCCCTGTTTTCATACATGGCCTTCATTAACTTCATGCCTGTTCCCTCATGTCTGTCAGATCTACAGACCCCCTTTAATCTCTACATGTTTGTGTCCAAGTGCAATAATGCTTGTGCAAATGTGGGTTCTATTTTCAGATCACATGAATTTGAATATATAGGTATTAAAATGGAGAATGGAATGAATACATACAGTCATCTTCTGTGTTACCACTGGCTTGTGTTATGCCAAGCCTGATGACTTGTTCTCTGTGCTACACAAATGTCCTTCCTGGAGAGCATGACATAGTTAGACCAAAGAAAGGGAACAGTGATGTTGAATTCTTCCACTCTCTCCTCTTTGGTAGGTATCTCTCCAATTTCCTACCAAGTCAATTTGATTAAGCAGAAGTGAACAGGTTTGATACAGTCTCTGTCCTTCATCCAATGACCTTTACATTACCTTGTATGCAATAGGGATGTTTTTGTGGACTTTCAGTGCATATTGGATAAGAACATGTTCTCCTCTGTTAATTTAATATTTATGTGCAACTAGTCTATCTAAGTGGACTGTGACATAAATTGAGGCACAAAAGGTGTAGTGAATGACTTTATCAGGAATACCAAATTTCTCTCTGAGGCCTGCAGAGACAAGGGAAGTCATTGAAGGAGGTATTTTCTAGGATAGATGCAAAACAGGCTGTTTTCTACCAAGATGAAGCGGGAATCCTGCCCCTCCCCTCACCACTAGGAAGAACTCTACTGGGGATAAAGTGCCTGTCACCTCAGCACTCTTGCTGCTTCCTGCCAGGAATTACCAACTCATTCAGCAGCTTCGGTGACAATAAAGGGGACTGCTGCTAAATCAGCAAACCACTACCATTGTGATCATTGGGACCAAGCAAGAAATTGCAGATGAAGTTATCTTAATAAAGATTCATACAATAAGAAATCTAGAAGTTATTCAGAATAGTGTTTGGCAACTAATTTTTAAAAATTGATTACATTTTGCTCAGACAAAAAAGCTTTGTGTATGTCCTCCATAAAAATCAAATTAAAAGAGATTTTCTCTGATTGTAGTAGAGTGAAGATGGTCGTCTTTAGTCCCACCCTCTCTCCCTGTAGCACCTGATCTGTGGGGAACTGGAAGAGCTAGAGGAGCAAAGATCCGAAATCTCCAATCTAGTACAAAACCTGCATATTTCAACTGAATAAAGTAAAGGGTATGGATGATTCATCACTTGCTCAGGTAATGCAGCTGGTGGCAAGTAGAAGTATAATTAAAACCACTGTTTCTTGACCCAAGTCTAAAATTTTTGCATGCAGAATTCCACTGCATTTCAATTAAACTGTGATGGATTAGACAGTGGTATTTGTCAAATAGCCTGTTGATAAATCCATATTTCCAATGGCAATGAATTTTAACTTAAATTTCGTTTTGTTGCCAGCACTGAAGATTCTAATCTTGAAATTCTTTTTGGGATCCATCTATAGTAGGATTCACAATGTGATATGCATAGCATTCTTTCCAAATTGAAGTATGTCATTCTTGAGGGAAAAAAATAGAAAGCAATAAATCAAAAAAGAAAGCTGGTAATGGAATCTTACCCAAATCCCATAATACCTGGAATTAATGTGTTTTCCAAAAAGCTCAAAACACGTCTTGAATCTTTTCTGTGGGAGTACCCACTTTCCCTACATCCCATTGAGGGGAAAGTAGCCTTCCAACTTTCTGCTCATCCCTCTTCTTTCTGTCCCAGGCTCTGGGATAAATGCTGGTCTCTGGGGGCTCAGTAAGCTGGTGCTTTCATGGATGCTGGCCATTTCCTCAAATAGTCAACTAAAGTCCAGTCCAGACTTATTCTTGCCCTTCTTCCCTGGTGGCAGTGTGGAAACCCCCACACAACCTCCCACATTGCACTTCAGAAGATCTGATCAATGGTCTCTGATTGGAAATGCATCCCATATTGTATTATTTCATTTTCTGTTACTATAAGAAAAACTCAAGATAGGACAACTTTAAAGAATGGGGGTTTATTTAGTTCACAGTTTGGAGGCTGAAAGTCCAAATAACATTCTTCCAGCTCTGGGGAGGGCTCCTTTATGCTCTGCTGGAGGACCTCATGGTGGGTGGCCTCATGGCAGGACTATGTGCAAGCAAGTGAGGTCACATAGTGAGACAGGAAGCCAAAGAGAGGTGCAGGGCCAGTTTTGTTCTTTTTATAACAATGTGCTTTCATGAGAACTAATGGGGTTCCATGAGAACTACTTGATTCCTTATGTGGGCAGCATCCGCAGTATCCTCCCCCTGGGATCTGTCTCTTAAAGTCTCCATCATCTCAACACAGCTACTCTGAGGACCAAACCTCCAACATGTAAACCCTTGGGGGACAAGCTGCAGCACACATCATCTCACCAATGTTATTTCTTGGCCAACTATTCACACACTGGAGATGGCTGTTGAGTCCTGGTCAACGTGACCCCAGATTTCTGGCAGC
Source organism: Aplodontia rufa (assembly GCA_004027875.1). NCBI lineage: Eukaryota > Metazoa > Chordata > Mammalia > Rodentia > Aplodontiidae > Aplodontia > Aplodontia rufa. The sequence goes on along the minus strand of PVKS010019403.1, from coordinate 20,941 downwards.
CTTCATTATGTCCTATTCTCTCAAGTCCTGCTCACATTCTAGATTTTGCTCTTATTGGTGAGTTTCACAAAGTGTAAGAATTGGCAAGATCATCTACTACATTTCCATGTGACCAGGGGAAAATTTTTCCACAGCATCAAAGGTGTGATGCCATGTGTGCACCCCCTCCGGCCTTACTAGGTCTTTACTTCATAGCATGGTTTTAGACTTTGCCAATGAAGTCCCATTGAGAAGGGGGTTACTCAAGAAATGAAATCACACTTGATGTGTAATGACATGGGGGAGGGGCCCAAGAGGGAAAAATGAAAATACAATGCTTTTGTAACTATACTTACTTTGGTTGAAACTATAGGGAAGTTACTTACTTGTAAAGTATGTATCATAGACTGGACTGTAGAAACCATACCATAAATGGCAGTTGTTCTTGCTTTTCCTTGTATAATGTGCAGTATCCCAGGCTTCTTTAGAATCAGAATACATAAACACAGTTTAGGTTTGGTCTCCTAGACTCAGTGCTCTTAGCCCCCTCTTCTTGGCCAGGGAAAATTCATACCTTTTCTCAATATTAGACATATTCTAATAGTAACTAATGTTAAGACAAATGTTAAAATATTATATCTATTAATATATTGTTTGGGCACCCAAGCATTAAAAATTTCCTCTACTGGGCTGGAGCAGTGGCTTGGAGGTTGCAGTGCTTGCCCGGCATGCTGAAGGACATGGGTTCAAGCCCCAGCACCCACATACACAACTAAGTGTCAGAGCATTGAAGGCCATGTGAAAAACTCAGGAAAAACGGACTCTTTCTGTCTCTGTCTCTCTCTCTCTGTCTCTCTCTCTCACTGACCTTTTCTCTTTAAAAAAAATTTACTCTTCCTTGTGTATCTGATATAAAAATACTAAATATTGCCACACATTGTCTTTTATTAATGGAACACTTACAACTATTTCATGTAATCTTCTAAGACTCCTTGTCATTCTTTCTTCAAGGAAAAATTATTACATCCATTTTATGAATTTTTTCCCAAGAAGAAAAAGTCTTTGTAGTGGCCATTAAGATATTTACTAGAGATATTAATATCTCTCTGGGAAGAGTTTCATGCAGATGCAAAATTTCCATTGCCTCTGCCTTTCATATCTAATCATTTTAGTCTGCCTTCAGCAAAAATCCTATCCAGTTTCATTAGCAAGAAAACTGCTGGAGGTTTATAATAGTATATGCCAAAATAATAAGCCAGGATCCCCCTTTCTCTTGATGTTTCCTCTGTAATTTTCCATGCACTGATCCCCTCACTGCTCCTTGGCTATCCATGCTGTATTGTGGAATTAAACCCAGGTCTATATTGACATCTGTTTTTCTCTGTTGTAGTAGTTCCTGAACAGAAGCTATTCTTACTCCTTCAACTTTGGCCCAGTTCTGGCTCTCTTTCATGAAGGAGTGGTGGTGAGCAATGTCATGTGGACTCTCAGAGCAGACTCCTCATCAAGCCCAATAACCCCACCAGGAAGTGGTGAGGATGGGGCACTTACTTCTAGATCTTGGGGTTCATCACAGCCCAAGTCAGACCCAGAGGACTGACTTCCATTGAGTCACCCTGCTTCCATCAAAAGTGTAAATCCCCTGAGTCTCATTCCTCCCTCTATTCTCTCACCCTGTCAGGGGATTTCTCTTCCAAACTCATCTGAGAAGGGAGATGTCTGTGCTCCTCCACCCCCACATTTATATAACCATTTCCTCCTCAGGGTGACCACAGGACAATAAAAAGGCCAGTAACTTGGCTTTAGCTAGAACTGGCACTGTGATAGAAGATTTGGTTGTTATTTTCACTTGTTCTGGTACTTAGGGCATTGATTAGTAACTTTTTTCGTTACTGCATCAATAATCAACCCCTTTTTCAATGGAACTTGCCTCTCTATCTTCCCTTTTTGATCTCTGACCTCCTTATTCCTAAAAGAAACTTTCTGGGATTATACTTCCCCTTATACACTCCTTGCATTTTCCTGACTGGCACTTAGGAAATATTTACCCATAATTGTTGGCTGAATGAAGAAGCAAAAGAAAAGTTGGATACTTCAGGTTCAGTTGTTTGCAAAAATACTTAATCTGTATGATTAGAGTTATTATTTTACCCCCTTCAGGGTGAATAATTATTTAATCTGTCATAGAAAGATGAGTGTATGTTTTGAGTGAAACATTTATAAGGATTGACATGGCCCACTGAGATCATTTCACCTCAGTTTTGATTGTATGCCTTATTCATTTATATGCCAATATTTAAAAAATTGTGTAATTTATAAGCCAATAAGATGTACAGATTTATGGCATACTGATAGCAGACAAGGAATAGAGCCTTCATATAACCAATATTCTTTCTCAAGAGCGGCTCTTACTAAGAAGGTCAAAACAGAGGGGCTTATAGTAAGGCTCCAGCAGGGCCAGTGTGGATGAACCTTCCCAGCCTCCGGCCCTTGGGCACTTAGGTTTGAGATGCCAGGCTGGTCAGGAAGTCCCAGTGAGATCTTAGTAAGGCTGCAACCCTCAGACTACGAGTTTCTTATTTATGTGTTTCTAAAGTAAATATGTCTCTTTCCTTGAAATCCTTTTTCTGTGAATCAGTTTCAGATTACAAATTAGATTATATTCTATCTTGCTGAATTTGTCTCAACTTTTGAAAAAGAGAAATTTTTACATGATGTAAACCCTGTAAGCTTCTTATGCATTCTGTTCTTACTTTTCTAGATTACTCAGGCCTCTGTCCCTAATATCTTGGAATAATAACTGATTTGATCTGTTGTTTTGTTTAATACTGCATTTGCTTCTCTCACCCACCAACGAGGAGATATTTGCATATCTGTGCGGGCAGCTACTTAGTGATTAAGGTCATCTAGTGGCTTCTTATTGTTGTTTATTTAATGGCAGATGGAAGTAATCCATCTTGTTGGAATTAGAGAAAGATATATTTAGCTTATACTGACTCAGATTGACTACAACTGCTTATGGCGGAAAGTGGGAGGGGACCTGGCTGCTGTGGGGAAGAGGGTCAGCTGCACCAGACCAACACAGAATTCTGCAAGGATGTTTTTGTCTATTTTCTATTATTATTTAGGTTCATACTTTTGAAAGTCCAAAACATGGCATTAGCATTTTCCTGGCTTCATCTTCTTGTTTTAAGTCTTTGATGTTGGCATCAACCTCTGCAGTTCTTCCCAGGAATATGACATTGCTTCTGTTTTACTATTTTGGTAGGAAGGAGATACTCCTAGGGCTTCCATTTAGTCCTTTCTACAAGAATACCCTTATATACTGAGTGAATGCATGAAGTCTATATAATTTTTTGATTCTTTAACAGAGAAATCAAAGAAATCAGTAACTAACATGTTCTTGCCCGTGTATTTCATAGTATGTGAAAAATCATAATTTCATTAAATTGATTATGCATTTATCTCCAGCTGTTTCAAAGAACTCTAGATACCTTTGGCTGAAGTCATTAATGATCCACCTATTCAGTTCCTTCCAATTCAATGTAGATTTCCCCACACAGAACATCTAATTTCTGTAAGGCACTGCAGTGAGCAATAAAAATAAATTTTATTTAGAAGAAAAAAAAAACAGGACAGGTACACAAACCAAGGCACAATATTAGAAACTCCTTAAGGAAGATATCTCATCCTTTGTAGTAACAATATTGCTGAAAATTATCAAGGAATACTTTATAATTGAAGTCATATTTAAACTGGGCCTTCAAGAATTGTCAGAATTTTATTAATCAGAGATGTAGGGGAAAGCAAAGTATGGGTAAAGACAGGAAAACAAAGTTTGAGAGACATTCAAAGAATGAGTAGCTCTGGCTTGTTTGTTTATTTACAGAGGAGGAAGATGCTGGGTGAGTGTATTAAAAGACTGTGGTGTGTATATATATGTATACACACACACACACACATACATACAATGGAGTTCTACTCCACTATTAGAGGAAACAATACCATGGCATGTGTAGCCAAATGTATGGAGATGGAAAAAATTATACTGAGTGAAATATCCCAAATTCAGGGACTAAAAGTTCAAATGTTTTTTCTCATATGTGGAAGCTTGCGTAAAATTTTAAAACATATTGAAAGTTAGCTAAGCTCACAAAATAAGTTCAACATAGGTGAAATATCACATAAGCAGGGGGAACCATAACTATGAAGCTGGGGGGAGAAGGGAGGGAGGCAGGGAGAGGAGGAAGGGATTAGAGGGGTTATCAATGCAACTGGGAACCCTCGACTCCCGTGAGAAGCCCGTGAGAGGCAGGAAGAGAAGATCAGAAAATTCAAAAATTAATACACATGCATATATTTATTCCTATCTATAACATGAGGTAAAGCAGAGGAGACATGAGAGTGGGGAGTGGTTGAAGTGGGGAGATCCTGTACTAGGATTGGCCTTAACTTACTTTGTCAATATCCATATACACATGAATATGGAACAATTCCCTCCAATATGTAAAACTATGCCAAACGAATAAAAAATAAATAAAAAAAATAAAGAGGAGGAAGAGATGCCATCTTACAAGGCATTTTAGACTTGAGCGTCGACATTCATGGATGGCAAAATGAAGTAGGAATTACCTGAGAAGACACTGAGGAAACTCTGAAGAGATTTATTCTTCATGATAATTGCTAGTGTTTATTGGTTTGCCTCCTTTTCCTGGAAAATAGGGATAATAACAATAATATCTTTCAAAGATGGTTTCTAGGAGAGGTAAATGAAAAAGTATGTAATGTTGTGCTTCATAGCTTTTCACATTGCTTGCCGGGGGTTGATTCTTCTTAGACTTGAAAAATACCTTTTTAAAAATCACTGAATTAAACCCACTCATATGAAAGATGGGAACATCAAGATCCAGAAATGCTAAGTTATTTTTTATTTTAGGGAAAAAAATTTTTTTAGGAAAATAAAATGATTCAAGGTATAGGGTAAGATCACTTGAAGTGGATTTCGTCTGCTTAAAGTAAATTTCCTGAGGAAATTGCTTCTCTGTGATGAGATAAAACAACTTTAAAAAGAAATATTTTTAGCTGAATTCGCATTTGTAAACCACACATTGAATCATCCCCCATATAAATTTGGAAGCCTTGTCCAACGGAGAGTCATGTGATCAAGTCTTTGTGCATCATTGTCATTGCCATGAGCTAAATGTGATTCTAAGAATAATTGCTGAAATGGCATTGTTTCAAGATAAATTATGCCTTCAAGTCACGAAACATGCACAACCCAATTCTTGGTTCAGTTTATGATAATGCTGATAATCCCCATTAATCTTTCCAGCAAAATCATACTGATAATAATCATTATGTGTCAGTGTCTAGATAAACACTGGTCTGCCAGTTGTCATTGTCCATGGTCCAGGGAAGACTCCCCCAAAGAGCTGTGTTTCCTACTGACCTTGTATGAATCCAGTTCATATGAATCCTTAAATATCTCTAGGTCAAATAAAGAAATGGCCTCAAATTTCTGGCATTCCATCTCCCCTCTTTTGAGATATTAGATCTGTGCCATTTCCTCTTAAATCTGGGTGTGTTCTGTGAGTGCTTGACCACTAGAATAAGCAATAGTGATGTGGTACTTTAGGAGATTGGCGGCCTTCACTTTAAGCCTCCGAACACTGAGGTTTGGAGCTCTGAGTCTCCATGTATGACCTCTGACTTTGCTGAACCACACACATTCAGGAAACCCAAGCCAGCAGATGGAGAGGCTGTGCTGATGGGGTGAGGTTGTTTCCACTCTAACAGGTGCAGACATACGAGGGAAGAAGCCTTTGATGACTCCATCTCCAGTAATCTGACTGCAGCCCCCGTGTGTGTCTGAGCAGTATCTGCACGGCTGTAAACAGTCAGCCCACACAACCACGGGAAATTGTCATTTTAAGTCACTAAATTTTGGAGTGTGTGTGTGTTTTGTCATTGCTGATACGTAGCAATAAGTAACCAGAAAGTCTCCCTTACGTAAATCTTTGGAAGACTAGGCGGCTCCTTCCCATCCACACTTAGGGAAATAATGTTTGTCTGCTGAATGGCTGAGGAAACGCAGGGTGAAGTAGTAGAGGGTACTTTGTGGAGCTTCTTAGCTGACCGGTACTTTCCTTGTTTTCAATTTATATCTTTCCTGCTTCAAAAACAGATTTGATGCCGTGATCAAATGATTAGTGATGAATGTGGCAAATAATTCATCACACACTTAAAGTCAGACAATGGTGACTTTTTAACTCATGGAGATATTTAACTCAATTCTTTCATTTATTGAATAAAATTTCATGTGATTAGTTAATAAGCTGAATGCTTCATAATTTCCTCTCTAAAACATATCAAGAGCGCTTACCCCTTTCTTGACTATTAAAATCTCCTCCAAAGTTCCCAAACACTGCATGTCTTCTAATACCTTCCTGGCATTGCTCATGGAGTTACTTGGACACCCTCTCTCCAGACCTGGAGCCAGACAACTGCCACCATTCCTCACTCTGAGCTCAGACATACTTCCTCCCTAGGCTTAGGGATAAATTTATTCATTCATTCCAAAAACATTCACTGAACACCCACCCATTGCATCCTTGACTAAGAAAGATACACAACTCAAGGAAGTGGCAGTTAGATGACAGATAAATTTAAGGCAATAGTTCCAATGGAGTGGAAGTATTTCTGGAGCACTTGGGCTGGATATTTAACAGAGCCAGGAGACTAGAGAGAACATCTCAAAGATGAGCCCTTGAGCTCATTCCTGAAACCCAAGTAGGTGGCCAGTAAGCAAGGAAGAGGGGGTGGAATAACAGCTTTTGTGGTTTCTTTTCCTGTTTTATGTTTTTTTTTTAATCAGAGGCCATTTATTGGAAAGGCAAGTCAAATGAAAGGCTTATTGTAAGTAATGATAAGATTTGCAATAATAAAATTCCATTGAAGGAGGTGTAGTGAGGGAAGTTTAGTTTTTCCCAACTCCTCTCTTAACTTTCCCACCTTTCCCTATTCCTGTTGCTAGGATCCCACTATCTCTACCAGAATAATATCCTGAATGTTAATAATTAGGTACCGTGAGGATTCTACTCTTACAATTCATCCAGATGCATGATTGACTTCCAGACCTGGCTTTCAGCATCCTGAATGCCAGCTATATGCAGAAATAGCTTCCAGCCATAAAGTTTTCTGATTTTTCCCCTCCCTCCTTCTCTGTGCTATCTAGTTTTACATATGTATTAAGATGGTAAAAAAATAAAATAAAAAAATGGAGGCTAAGTACTTAGAAGCTTTTGTAGCAGTTTGACACAGCTATTTATGTCTATTGAGCCTAATAATTAAAAAAACTAGACTTTCTTAATATTTTTGTCTCTTATTTTCTTACTAATTTATCTTTATTATATTTTATGAAAGTATTGGTCTCTGATTTATTGGACATTTAAAAAAACTTAGAGATTCAGTGCAGACAGTTTGAAAAGCCCTGATGAACTCAAGGTCCAAAACCCTCCAATGCTCGTTTCCTCACAGGCACTGCCTCTCTCCCTCTTGCCTCCTAAGTTCTTGCCCTTCAGTTCTCCATATAGATGCCGACTCCTCTTGGAAGCCTCAGTCTTGGATTTCTCAGTCTTGAGAATGAAGCATTCCTGGGTGTCCCACAGCTCTCTGCACTTCCTCTGTCCTGGCCACAGCACACAGCATCATATCACGCAGGCTGCTGGCTTCTCCATCTCCCTCTGGAGCATATACAAATATGGGGCCATATTTGTAAAGCCCTGTGTCCCTAGCATGGTGCCTGCTGTAGATCCTCAGTGGATATCTGTTGGATGAGTGAATTAATCAATGAATGTTAGAGTGGAGGAGGTAGAACTGCCATCCAACCTCCTGCAACCTGCTTCATGCCTGCACCTCTTTCTCCACTTAGGGAGCAATTGGACTTTGCTTCTTGGGTGACCAGCTGCTCCTGGTAGTTTAGGCATCAAGATCCCCATCCCAGGTTTTCTGCTTCACCCAGGGTTTAAGATGAAACAGACTGGTCTCCCCTCCTTGACCTCCTGGCGGCTTCCTTGGAATTTCCTTGTGTAACTTCCCAATGCATCCCTGCATGTCACCCTGTCCTTTCCCTCTTCACTTGCCTTGCCCCCTCCCTCTTCTTCCACCAGTTCGCAGACTTCCCCTTCTTAGGTCTGTTCTTACCTGGATCATACTCTTGTATTGGAAATGTGGCTCACATATTCTTGCCCACACTTGTTCCTATCATTACGGAGCCTTTTCCCTTCTCTCTGTCTCTTTTTTTTCTCTACCTATGACTGTCTCTTTTGCTGTGATGTGTGCATATGTGTTATGTTCTGTTCTGATTCTATTTCTCTGTCTCTTATGAACAAGCCTAACACATGCTTGTCAACTGCAGTGAAGGGAAATTTACAACACTCACACCTCAAACTTATTGTCATACGTAATTTTATTAATGCTGGCAAGTGCTGCTTAGTGCCTGGATGCACAGGTGAGCAAAATTCAGAAAGATAGTAGGAAAAGAGTACCCCGAATCAGGTGAGGACATTGAGGGTCAGTTTTCCCATTTCAAAATGTTATCTTAAATCCGGGCTTATACACAGTATAAGGGTATCATTGCCAGACTGAGTTCCACAAGTGGATGGGGCACTTTTGCTTCCAGACCTTTTAAAGCAGAACTGGATTTGGTCCTGAATTATGTGGATAATTGTTGTGTGACTGTGGTGCTGCATAAGGAAATTACTCATTTTATTAGATTTCCTTTGCTCAGCAGAAAATTACTACACATTTAGCAGATTAAAACAACATACATTATTTCAATAGCTGCAGGTGTCATGAGTCTGGAAATTGGCTGGGTCCTCTGCATAGGATCTCAACGTTACTCTCTAGGTTGCATTCTTGTTTGGAAGATTCACTAGGGAAAAATCCAAGCTCATTAAGGTTGTATTTATCTACTTTCTTTTCTGTTTTATTATCACCATCTGTGACTATTGGAAAATCCCAGTCTTCTCAGCATCCCTCTGTCTCTTCAAAGCTTGAATCATTTGTTCCTTTCCTGCACATATGAACATACTCCCAAATTTCCGAACCAAAATTGACCAAAGGCAGGAACCACTAAAACATCCACCTTACCTCTTTGTGGGAATACTTATCGATCTGCCATTAATACTGCTCTTGTCCTGATATAAGGTTCCATGAAATAATAAGAAATATACACTTTGATCTCCACCCCCATTTCCTAATATAGAGCCTCTAATTCCTTGGAATTTTCTGACTGATACATATGCTAGAGAATCTTTTGTTCTAATGTTCTAATGTTTGCCCTGGTTTCTGAGATAGGGCTCCTAATATGGTCATAGACATGGGTGGAAATGAGTCTTTTGTTCTAATATTTGGTTGTTGACCCTGGTTTCTGACACGGAGCTCCCAATCCTGGAGTTTCCTGGTTGATTCAAGCATCTTTTGTTCTTATGGGGTGACTCTTTCTGGGGTCCTAGATAAGTGTGGTCTCTGATTAGAAGCCCCACTGGTACCTCTTGGGGAGAGGAGAGGAGTTGGAAGTCATGTCTAATGTGCTGAAATGAGGAAGTCTCCAAAAAATTCCTAAAAATATGAGATTTGGAAACCTTGGTTGGTGAACAAAACATTGAGGAATAGTGGGACAGTGGCACACCAAGAGGGTGTAGAAGCTCCGTGCCCCTTGGGCATACCTTGTACCATGTGTACACCTCTTCATCTGCATCCTTTGTGACATCCTTTACAATAAACTGGTAAGCATAAGCAAGTGTTTCCCTGAGTATTGTGTGCTGTTCTGGCACATTATCAAACCTGAGGAGTGGGCCCTGATTTAGGGCTGTTCTGTCAGAAGCTCAGGTGGCCTCAACACACACCTGGTGTCTGAAGTGAGGAGCAGTCTGGTGGGACTGGCTCTTAACCTGCACACTCTACTAACTCCAGGTAGTTAGTATCAGTACTGAATTATAGGACACCCAGTTGGTGTGGGAGAGTTGGAGAACTGATTGGTGTGGGGGAAAACCCCCGTTGTCTGTGGTTAGAACTACTGTGGGCATAGAGGAGAAAACAGCCTGGTTTTGCAAAACAGGTTTCCAGTCTATTTCAAAGTCGGCTGGATCCCAAAGAGGGAGGAGGTGGCAGATTAGGTTATTTATTTTTTGCTTTGGTTTCTGTTCAGAGATTCCTGTTTTGATACTAGGTCAGCAATGATCTGTCACTCATAAATCCTCAGATTTCTGTTCTCTGTTCCCCACTCCATTACCAGCTAGGACCCTGTCTTCCAAGTGTACGCGCTTGCCTCCCTGCCTAGATGTCCCAGGCTGCTCACCTCAGGTTGTTCTCAGTGTTCCTCCCACTTCCTGTGATCGCCACTGACTCATTTTCAAACCTCACCTGCTTGACTCAGTTATGAATGGACTCTGCTGTTATCCCTTTTGAATGCGTGTTTTGCTCACTGGATTGTTACTCCTTGTTGGCACCTGCATCTGGAACAGTTTCTTGACTCCAGCGCTTCCCGGTCCCTGTTCTGAATGTGCGCTAGTTTAACATCTTCAGTTCTAAGAACTGATTATGGGGAATTGCTAAATCTGAGTCAGAAGTTAATCTTTTGTGGGCATCATGAGCAAGGTGGGAAATGATCCAGGCTTTGAGGGATGTTGGTCTTTCCAAGGTCAAGAAAAAGGAGAAAACCGGTGACAGCAGAGGCAATGTGAGTGCAGACTTGTGTTACACAACTACACAGATTGAGCAACACCACTCACGTGCCTCTCCTTGTCTACTCTGCTCCCCTCATCCTGCACCCCTTACATTTTTCTTTCTAGTCATGGCGCAGGTTATGGCAACTGAGAGAATGGAGATAATGAGTGAAATAAAAAGGGCAAAGATGACTGGGGGAGGTTACAAAATGAAGATTCAAGAAGAAAGTGGCACTGCTCTGCGAACCAGGGACCCTGAAGAGGAACAAACCTGGGCAGGCACATGAAGTTGGGGGGCTGGTAGAACCATAAGAATCAGATTTCTCCAGCTTCAGGTATCTAAAGGAGCCCTCTCAATACTGTTTAGTTTAATGTCTCCAAATATGTGAAAAATGCTATGAATCCAGTTCCTTTCTGGTTACTCCGAAGGTGAATCCTGAGGGAGCGTCAGCTGTTTTGTCTTCCTGCTCACTGTCCTCAGACATTTTCACCTGTCAAGGGCTGAAGAATCAGAAACATGGTGAGCTACATATGCAATCTTGGAGAAGCACAATTTCATTAAACTTTTTGCCCTTGAAAGCAAAGACATTAACTAGAGAATAATGGAGGCAAAGTTAAGCTACTTTTGGTTGGTTTATGTTCTGTTAACCTAGAGATCTTTTAAATCAGAGTTTTCTGGAGGAGCATCTCAGTGCTGCTTGTTCAGTGGTTGCTGATCTTGGGAAAATCATCCTTCTGAGGCTAAGATTCAGCAATATAAAGAGATTACTATTTATCATGGTTATTGTGAGGACTAAACAAATGCATATGCAAAGCAACTTTATGGTGCCTCTAAGTTGAAGCTCCTTTTCATCCTTAATCCCACCCCAACCAAATAAAAGCATTCATGAGAACCATTAACAAAGCCTGGAAACACAGGGGAAAGCATTTTCTGAGTGCTTTCTTTGCCAACATTTTCCTAAGATTGGTTTTGCACACACTCTCCATTCTCAGCTCGCAGTTGTTCTTGGTCTTGGTGGTCCTTGGTGTCAATTCTTTTCTCACCCACTGACTAGTGACAACATGATGGGGTGAGATTAAGCATGTCTCCACCTCCTGGGGTCTAACCAGGTTTATTTCTATAGCGACTGACTGTGGCTCCATGACCAAAGCGGCCCAGTCAGAGGAAAGTGAGAAGTCTTATCTGGTGCATAGAAGTAATGTGTTGCAGAAATGTAGGCCTGGGTGCTGGAGCAGTGGCTCAGTGGTTTCAACACTTGCGTCACATGCACGAGAATGCAGGTTCAAACTCCAGCACCAAGTACACCTAGTGTCGGAGCAACGAAAGCCAAATGAAAAACCGATAAGAAAGAAGAAGAAGGAGAAGAAGGAGAAGGAGAAGGAGAAGGAGAAGGAGAAGAAATAATGTAGGCTTGCAACTACTGGGCCACCACGAGGAAATCTAGCCTAAGGGGTACAGCCACCACTCACAAGGCAGAGCCAAAAGAATAGCCAAAGAAACTGATCAAACCAAAAATAAAAGCTACTATAAGGCTTTTCTTGCTAGTGGGTGAATCACTGAATTCTCTTTATTAAGTCAATCTCGACCAAAATCATCCTAAAGGATACTTTGGTCAGATTTTTGCCCCCATTGCCCCTTCCATGCAACTACTTTTGGGCTCATCTGTGACTTCCACCAAATCAATGTATTGCTCTTCTTTTCTGTTTCTTCATCTAGCCCTTAATGGTAGGGTTTCTCAATAGATACACTCATCTGTGAAATTTCATATGTAAAAGGATTCTTGTAGTGTTTTTGTAAAAATAAAATAATTGAAAACAAATTCAAAATGCTTACTAACAAGGTAGGGTTTAATTATGAATTTATATATTGAGTTACTCTATAGCTATTTAATGGGATGAGGCAGCCTCTGCTGCTCATATGAACAGTCTCCAAGATACATTGAGAAAAAGTGAAGTGTGGAATAAGATACAAATAAAGCTGCACTTCGAGTTAAAAGAAAAAAAGCAAAATTGAAAGGACAAAAGGACATGATTATTAATGCATAGAGAATATGGAAGGATTCACAAGAAATTAGCAGCATTGCTCACATCTGAACCAGAAACTGGATGGCTGAGATGAGAGAAAATGGAGGAAAAGCTTTTTACTAAATAAATGTTCCTTTCCTTTTGGATTTTGGGTCAGTTATACATATTTCCAATTCAAAAAACTACTGTCAAATATTTAAAATAGAGAAATGTTACTCTTTTTCTTTTTCTTTTCTTTTTTTCCAAGAAAAAGTCCCTTGTGAGATCAGAGGAATGGAGAAGGGAGGTTGAGGGGGAGAGTTGAGAGACAGGAAAAGTGGAATGAGGAGATAGGAAAAGTGGAATGAGGAGATAGGAAAAGTGGAATGAGGTTGACCAAATTATGCTGTGTGCACGCATGAGTGTACCATAAATTCCACCTTTGTATATTCCTATAAAGTACCAATTTTTAAAAACAATAAATAGATGGGGGAAGGCCTGGGGACTAGGGGAGGGCCAATGGAGACGGAGAGATGGAGGGAAGGAGGAGGTATTAGAGACTGAAATAGAACAAATTACATTCCATGCAAGGGTGATTATGTCAAAATGAACCCCACTGTTATGTATAGTTATCATGCACTAATAAAAAGAATCACAATAAGAAAGAAATAAAGAAAAAGGCCCTTGTGATTATGATTTGTGCCATTTAGTGACTATTTCTGATTCTCTTCCTGGGTGTTAGATAGCATGTCATTTTCCTGTCTTTGGCATTAGACTAGGCAACGTAATTTTCTTTGGCCAGTGAGATATGATAAAGTAATGCTTCTTATCTCCACGCAGAGCTTTAAGGGTCATCGTGAAATGTACCAATAACTCCCTCTGCCACGGAGTTCAAGGTGGTGACCTTTCACCAGCTTGGATCTTGAAGTGAGGGTTAGGAGACCCAAACAGAATACCCTAATATACTTTCGGTGGAAAGCCACTGACATTTGGGGATTGCCACAGCACAGCCTAGCCTAGGCTTAGTGATACCTCATTTACACGAATCAGTCCTGAACCATAGTCTTTTTTTAATTTAGTTTTTCACATGGCTTTCATTGCTCAGACACTTCGTTGTGTATGTGGGTGCTGGGGTTTGAACTCGAGTATTCACGCATGCTGGCCAAGCACCATAACCACTGAGCCACAGCTCCAGCCCCTTGAACCATATTCTTTAATAAAGTTAACTATATAACTTTATTCCCAGAACTTGACTGAAGCCACCAAACTATCAGTTTTTTTTTTTTTTTGAGCTTCAGTTTCCCTTATCTAATGGCTCATTAGTTTCTTTACTTGGTTATCTTACAAGAATTTATAAATCTAACAGTGAGATGATTCCTCCTGACTCTTTAACTTTCTCCTACAAAATTGCTTCTCTTCAGGGTTTCCTCTAACTCTGTCAGAGTCACTGCCATCCAAAAAGTTGTTCAAGACAGAAATTTAGGGATTATTCTTAACTTCTTCCTTTCTCTTAGAACTCTGTAAACCATTGTTAAATCTGAATGATGAAATATATCTCAAATTCAATAATTCTAAATCTTCCTTGATATTCCGTCATCTGTAAGTACCCTTCAGCCTGTGCTCTAATTTTCATCTTTGCTTTTTTTCAGTTCCCTCCAGGAAATCATTCAGAATATATGATAGATGCATAATGAACATAGCTCTTTAATATGTCTGAAAGACCCTGGTGATTTGACTCTGTTTACCTGTCTAATTTCATCTCATCCCACACATCCCTTCCAGCACCCTAATCAGGTACTCATCTTCTTTCAGCTCCTTGAATGTGCTAAGAGTTTGTTCACTACTAGGCCTCAACACTAAATTTTGCATTTTCTTTTCTTAGATTGCTTTATCTCCTTCTACCCCTCCACTTGGATAATTGGATTTTGATTTTTTTCTTTCATTACCATTCCAGAGAAACCTTTTTTAACAAAACAAAACAAAAAAAACCCCAAGCCCTCCCCAAAGAAAACAAAAATAAAACAAAAGAATCCCTGTAACAAGTGGCTCCTTCTCCAGTATTACTGTCCCTTAATACTTTACCATTCTTTTGTATAAAACACTTGGAGGAGGCAATGTCCACCAAGCTTCTGTCTGACAAAGTCCAGACTTGGGAAAGGGCCTGGCAAAGCCGGCATTCCAGGAGATGGTCAAAACCATCCCTTCTCGAAATTGGCTATATTCTAGTAATTATATGTATTATGAATTTATTCAAACTGGAAACTTTCTGATTGTTATAAGAATTCCATTTCACGAACAACTGTTGTGGATTGTTGAGAAGAGTATTTGTAATAACTCACATAGAAATTGTGGAAAATAAAGCTATACTGACTTTAAAATGAAATTGGATATAGAAAGCAAAAATAATTAGAACTAAGGAGCAAAGAAACAGTATACATAAGAGAAAGACATGCTTGCCTTTTCTGTTCTTGCAGAAATTAAGTTTTCATATCTTAATAGTGAATAAGACATGATAGACTTTCTTATTTTTGCAGAAGATAGGTTTTATCTTCTTAGCCCATAGATTAGGAGGCACAAATATTTTATAGAATTAACAATTATAGGACCTAACATAACTATAATATATTTAGTAAGGTTACAATAACAAAATAGTTTTAGGTTAGTAGTTAATAGGGTATAGGGTTTATTATAGCCTATAACATAGTCTAGCTAATTAAGAAACCTCTAAATAAATATAGACAGTGTTTGGGGAAATGTTTGATTTCTGTCTTTTATCAAAGCAGGTTTAAAGAACTAAGAACAACATTATTCTTTTGAAAAATAAATCTTCTTTTTATAGTGCATAAGACAGTCCATGAGAATTTGACCATGACTTTATGATAAAGTGGATAGTTTTATGTCTGGTGTCCTGAAGCAGTTTGGACTAGATGGTCACATGTGGTCTCTAGTTAATAAGAAGCTTTCATTTATGCTAAGATAGGGTTTCTAAATTTATGTAGTACAGTGACTTTTAAATGCTCTCTTATCAAATGAGGTAATGGATTGAAGAAATCTCTAAAGGAAAAAAGTGGTGGTTTATATCAATTAGCTACATATGGTCATTGTGGTGGTGGTGGGGGGGGTTGATAACATAAATTGTAATAATGGCTGATACTTTAAGATTACTAGGAAACTGAAAAGAGAATTGTATAATGAAGCAGATAATGACAGTCTTGTCTGTGCACCTGTATAAAAACTTTCAACAATAAAGGACAGACAGGATTTTGCTCAAGCAGGGAACTGTGTGTGCTTTCAACTTGCTCCGGAGGTTCAAGTCGTTCCTCTGAGCCAACTCCACCCATCCTTCGGGGACCCCAAGAGTTCTGCTGGGGTTGGCTCCCGGCACTTACTTTATTATATTTTGGGAGGAATTTGATGCATCATCACTATATTACAACTGAGACATTTATCTTGTAGCTCCATCAACATTAACTGCTTCATTTTCATGATGCTGAGGAACCGGTTCTTTCTGCAGAGGTTCCAGAGAAAGGCCTTTTGAGAAGTGTGGAAGTTCCTTCTGTGTGTTTACATAAGCTTTATTTACTCAGCTAATTTTCATCATTCACAATGTTTATCTTCTTAAGATTAGTGGTTTTGCTTTGTTTTTAGCCTCAAAGGCTATGTGAAACATAATCTTGGACTTTTGCCTGCTTAATTTGTTCTTGGCCATTTGTAATCCCAGCGACTTGGGAGGTAGAAACAAGAGAATTGCAAATTTGAGGGCTGCCTTTGAAAGTTTGAGGCAAGCCTCAGCAATCTAGACCCTTTCACCAGACCTTTGATACTTGTGAAACCTGAGTGCAGTTGCTCTATTTCTATGTGATTCCAGCCATGGGCACATGGCTCAGGAAGTTCACGGGAGAGGATGTGCTCTACAATTTGTCATTTAAAAAATAATATCCGTGTCATTTATAATTATATATTAATTTGCATTCATTTGTTTGATTTTTTTTCCCAGTAGCCAAAAATCAATCAGATTGGGTTAAATGTGTTTTCCTCACTGTACTATACTTTGATCTATGATAATACCTGGTGTTTAGAAGAATCAATAAAAGAATTAACAAGTTTGCATATTATAACTGGCATGGTATATGTCTTAGAAGTGAAAAATCTGTCACAAGATTGGCATGCATTCACAAACTCTTACCACACAGGAATTTCCAGGCACAAAATGGCAACAAGAGAAGATGCTATGAAAATTTTGGTGTCTAGGGCTGCAGAGAGTGCTGCTGAAGAAATATTTGGGCTGAAATAGAGGTGACTGAGCTCTAAACCAGTTGCCTCCTCACCTATAAAAATATAATGTGCACTAAATGATCTGCCAGCAAACCAGGCTCCACCATTCTAGAATGCCACTTCCTGAGTTTGCCCAGAACCAGTCCTGCAGGGCCACTATTGACCTGCCTCTTTCTTTGGTTTGTAAGTCACACTTACAATTTATCTGAGCTGGTGCAGAGAACAGCAGTGTGTATGTGACAGCCGTGGATCCACCCATGGGGTACAGGTTTCTAACACACCTATTGGCAGCACATCTGTCGAATCTCAGTTCACAATACAGTTAGTGTATTGAACATGAATTACAAGCAAGAAACAGATAAAAAATAAAGCATCTTTATTAAATAATAAATAAATACCCATGAAACACACCCTCTCACTTACTGCACAGGAACATTTCTCACTTCTGTGCAATGTATTTTGAGAGCAAGTCAAGAGGTTCAGACAATGCTCCATGACCATGTCTGTGAGGTTCATCTTTGGCCACAGCACATGCAGGAATAATCAATACTTTTGACTTAAAATAAATTAGATGAACAATTTTTAAGTTCATTTGAAATTTTCACACCTATGTTCTAATCTTGCTTAACAAAGTAGCCAGCTGTTACTCTTCAGTACACGTGTCACCATCCTGGCATTAGGATCAAACTCAAACTGTGATGATCCACTGAAGAAATAGAAAAACCCTGTAAACACAGATGAAGAAAATGACAAGACATTTTTCAAATGATTCAATTTTGTGACATGTTTACCTTAAAATAAGAGTGAACTATAATGGATGACATTTATTAAGCAGTGCTTGGGGCCAAGCATTCTGCAGCCTGCCTTACATGATTTAGCTCATTCAGCCTTTAAAAAAAGGTAGATGGTATTATTAATGAAGAAAGACAAAACAGGAAATTAAGAAGATTTTGTGAGTTTGCAAAGCTAATATTGCTAATGAAAGATTTAGGGAAGATTTCCTCTCCTCTGTCTCACTCCAAAGACAGTGCTCCAAAACCTTAGCTTATATTGTCTGAATAGATGGGATTTTATGATATTTCAAAACTTTTAGCTGTTCCCCTTTCTTCCCAAGCTCTCCTCCCTCCTAAATCACATAACGGGAAGCAACTGAATCCAAGAGAATCAGACCAATGATAAAATGCACCAAAAGTTCAATTCTCACTTTGTATACATTATGGTCGAGTTGTTTTAATGACGAGGTCATCAGCCTCGTGAGCATTATGACTGTCAAGCCCTGGTAGTTCTCTCCAAAGTTCCTTCAGAGTAACCAAGCACAAATTTTGCTTTGCCATCTACCCTTAACCAGGAGTTCAATTTTGTCTATTTTGAGCACATGGGAAGAGAGTTATTTATTTACAAAAGACTAATGTAAACAATTTTAGATTACAACAGAAGCCCAATTAAGGCCCCTTGGGGTGGGATAGGATTGAAGGGACAACGGGATAGGATAGAGGAGAAAGAGAATCAGTCACTACTAAATCTGGAGCACACTTGGTTGTATATTTATACCAACATAGTATCCTGAAAGATACTGGCTTCAGTGCGAAAATGTAGCCTTTGATTTTGTGTGCGAGTGTGAAACAGAGACTGAATTATTTTAAAAAATCCAAAATGTAAAATCAATTTGTATAAATTGGAAAAGTTCAAATTTTTAGGAGTTTAGAGTAAAAAGAATATAAAACTGAATGATTTGAAAAGAGCTTTGATTCTTCATCGGTTTTTTTGTGATATTTTTGGAACTTTACGTAGGAACCATATGCATAGCATAAAATCTACCAATTTTCAATATACTATTTGATAAGTGATATACAATATTTATACATAAATGTTCACAGCAGCATTGGACAAAGAGTCAAAACAGTCCAAAATGTGCTTTATTTCATTTTGATGCCATAACATGTCCAAAGTACTCCCCCCTGAAATAACATAAAGATCCTCTTACCAAATGCGTGTAATGCAGCATCAATCTTTGGCTCCACTCCTGGAAAGTCATCAACTATTTGTCTAGGGAAGCCTTTCTCCAAGGACTGGCTATTTTCATCAAGTCTGCACCAAGTGAAAAAAGATTCAAATCAATGATGTGTAGATGTCCCATAATACAACAATATGATATGATGTTAATGTTCCAGTGTGAAATCATAGATGAACTTTTTCACTTGTGCAGTATTAAGCACTTTTAGGGCTACAATAATATATCTTTCCTGGGCTTATAAGCTCATCACACAAAACAATATTTTCTCCATAAAGATTATCATGCTACTCTGCAGAGATTTTAACTATTCTATCATCTATCTATCATCTATCTATCTAATCATCTATCTAATCTATTATCTATCATCTATCTGTATCTATCATCTATCATCTACCAATCTATCTATCATCTATCTATCTATGATCTATCTATCTACTTCATCATCATCATCATCATCATCATCACTTAAGGTCAGTATTCTAAGCCTGGACACATTGTACCCAAATTACCTGCCACAAATCTATAGGTCTACATATATATAAGATGCAAAGTGAATTAAATCACTTGGTTAAAAATAAACTTCTGGTCATCTATCACTCAGGGGCCCTGTAGACCTTGTCTCTATGGCTTTTGATACCTGGGCTTCTCATGGCAGCCACATAGTGACTGGCAATGGGGTAAGCAGTAAATGTGTCTTTGGAGTTCAGGTGGCCTCTCCTGATGTCTTTGAGTGTCTGGATATATGGCCAATGACTGTCATTCTTAAAACCCTTTACATCTGGGAAGTTGAAAAACTATAACGTATCTTCCTCATAAACAGAGAATTTGAACTTAGAGAAAGTCAGAGGATGGGGTTCATGAATGCCCTTATAGAAAGAAAACAATTTCCCTCCAAAGTCCTTCCTATTGTTTCTTACCTCCAATATTTGTCCTCTACAAAGAAGTATGTTTTCTTTTTTTCCTTATCAGAAACAGCTGCATCAATTTTCCTTATGGTTGGAGGAAATCCCAGAGTGTGAATGCTTCTTGGATAACCTGCTTGTACCTCACTTCCTCTGACCGCCCAGAACTTATTTCCTATTGAAAAACATTGTATATTAAAGAGAAAGTCTTGGTTTTAATGCCAACCATTAACCCAAAGTCTAGTTGCTGGCATATTTAATATATATTTCCGGAATGAGTGAATGAATGGATGAATAAGTAGATAACTCTGATCCACTTTTTTGCATCTTATATTTATTACCTGTAAGTTATAGTTACCAGTTCTAGTTATTTCTTATAATTTCTGGTGGTTTGTAAATCTACATTTCTAACCTAGACTTCCCTTCCAAACTTCACATCAGTAGGTCAGTTGCTTTTTGGACACTTCATATTAGATAGTTCACAATGGCCAAGTCCAATCTGTGTTACTTTTGAATACTCTAGAAATCCACTCAAATTCTAGGGAACTAGGCCAATGGAATCCTACTAATCTCTCCACTTTTATGTTATTATTCTATCCCCCATTCCAAATCTGAATTCTTTCCTCAAACCAAATAACTTATGAGTCAAGAGGGGAAAAACCAGAAAAATGCAACAAAAAACTTTTGATAACAAATATCAAAATTTGTGGAATGAAGAGAAAAAAATGGATATTTATAGGCATAAATGCTTATATTAGAAAAGAAAACGAGCTACGGTTAACAAGGTATATATCAAATTAAGAAGTTATAAAAACAACGATGAAATAAATTCAAAGAAAAAAAGAAGGTAATAAGAAGGATATAGACAAAAATTAAATATATAGGAAATCAAAACACAATAGAGGGGACTGGAGCAGTAGCTGGAGCGGTGGCTCAGCAGCTGAGGTGCTTGCCTGGCATGCGCAAGGACATGAATTCAAACCCCAGCACCATGTACACAATGAAGTGTTGGAGCAACTGAGGCCACATGAAAAACTAAA
>PVKS010019402.1:0-38439 GCA_004027875.1 Aplodontia rufa | reverse complement strand
CTCATGTTTCTAGACCAACTTTCTCATTGTCCAGGGTCTAGTCCCCACCTCCACAGATGAGTGGAGACAATCAACCCTTAGATCTCCGGGTTAAGCTGATTTTACTCATCATGATCTCTTCCATAACCATCCATTTACCCTCGAAGGCTGCAATGTCATTGTTTCTAATTGCTGTGTAATATTCCATGGTATAAATGTACCCTCCGTGTACACTTACTTGTGAGTCATTAAGTAGAAAAGCTTGCTCAAGAATCTAAGAAGATGTTTTCTGACACTTTTTACTGGCCAAAACTGAAGAGCCCTATTTTAAGTGCTGGGATTATTTTTCCAGAAGTGAAGAAGTTTCTGATGAACAGAGAGACATTTCTTAAACTAGACAGAAGAACATGGGAGGACTAGGGAAACCTGCAAAGTGGCATTAGATTTAGCTAAACACTAATGCCTTCATAAGCTGAATTAATATGCTTTTCTGTTTTAACCATTATATATTTCTTCAATCCTCTATGCTTCACTGTAAATTGATTAGCATATTCTGAAATAGAAATTTCATCTCCTGCAAAGAGTGCAGGAATCTCTCTGGAAGCAGATCAATAATTCAACAATGTTTTCCTGTAGCTCTGCTAGCCCATGGATACTTTAATTGCACAGTGGGGTTTAATCAATGCTTGCCAGGACCTGCAGGATTCATGCTTTTATCACTAGTCTTCCAAAATCAAAGCCCCACTGGAGTGGAATATATATTCTAACATACTTACTGGTGGCACCGTAAGAAATTCCACTTCCCTTATTCCCAGCTTTTCCCATTCCATCTTAGAGTCCTTACAGAGTATATACGTTATTAGGTATCTTCAATGTGTCCATAGAATAGTACCCTTCCATTCTTGCCTGAGGTTAAACCTACTCTCTCTTACCCTTAAGAACACCACTGTAATTTTTCATAATTCTTCAGTGGCCTAAGCAGCAGTTGGTATTTCCCAAATTTGCATTGTGCAATCTAGAAAATTTAATTTTCCCCTTCTAAAACATTTTTTTTTTAGTTTAGGTCCATTGACTATGCCACTTAGCCTCTGTCATTATGCGTAATTGCTACTTTAACAGACACACTTTATTGTTTATTGAGACTCTAACATCTGGGTAATATTCCTTTAGATTTCTACAGTTCACGGCAACATTAACTTCTTTATAAATTCTTTAAAATAAAAATTTCTGTTATTATATAATGAAAGAGATAATGGATTCACATGGAAACAAAAATCTTGGAAGTACAGAAGAATTTTTAAACTGCTCAGTACAATTCCTTACAAATAAAGATATATTGACTTTTTGGGGCTGAGCAGTGGCTCAGTGGTTATGGTGCTTGTCTGGCGTGCACAAGAACGTGGGTTTGAACCCCAGCACCAAGTACGGAAGGAGATGTTTCGGAGCAATGAAAGCCAAATGTAAAACTAAACATAAACTTGATTCTCTCTTTCTCACTGTCCCTCTCTCTCTTTTGAAAAATACACACATCTATATTAATTAACATTTTATGTTTCCTTCAAGGATTACCTTAATAATGCTACAATACAGACAACCATTTTATTAATTTATCAACTTTAAATTAAATTGACTTGTTATAATTGCTTTTTTCATGATTCATGGACAGCTCAGGAACTTAGTGCATTTTACCTCACTGGCATTTCTCTGATATATTTTAATTATATATTTATTTTAACCTGCCAAGATATTATAATTACATTATGGATGTACTCTTATGTTGCTATTTCTATTTTTCTTATTTTTTTTCCTGTATACAGAATTTTCACTTTGGAATATTCTTTTTCTGCCCATAAAATACTCTTTACATTTTTTGGTGATAAATTACATATGTATTTGTCTAAAAGCCTGTATTTTAAAAAATTTATTTTATAGCTAGAAAGTTATCTACAATGATATGTAGTTGTGAATTGGCATTTGTTTTTCTTTTTTGCTTTATCTAGCACTCTGAAGATATGTCACTATCTTCAAGCCTCTACAAATGCTTCCTGGACATCACCTGAAAATCTAGTTATCATTTGTTGAAGGTAAATTGTCTTTCAGGGTGGAGATCTTGGAATACAGTTAGGGGTTTGATTATCTTTTATTTTAGTGATATCATCATGACAAGGGTAGGTGAAGTTTGTATTTATATAACTATGCTGGCGGTTAGTAAAGTTTCTTGAGTTTGTGGTTTTATTTCTTTCATTATTTTTAAGAAAGATATATGACTTCAGGCAAATTCTATTGTTTTCCTCTTCCATAATTATTCTCATGTCTTGGTGGCAATGCCCAATGGGATTTCTGCTGCAATAGAGTTCTCTATCTGCATTTTACAGCACGGCTGTTGCTAACTTTGTGTGATTTTTGACCATTTAAAAGAGCAGAGCACCTAAGAAACTAAGTTTCTGCTTCCATTTAATTTTAAGTAGTTTAAAATAATGACTACCTCTTTGACTGTGTAGTGCTAGGAGAATTCTAGGTAGAACTACTAAGGTAATTATCCTGGGTTTCCTTCTTAGAACTCTCTCCTTCAGGATTACTTCCTGCCTGATTAGCTGCCTGGTGCCTTCAAGAAGATTTTGGGCAGGTTTTTGTCAACTTTTCGAGTTTTGTTATTGATAGAACATTTATTTGTTTCTTGGAGCAGGACAGTTAACTATACATGATCCAATCTACCATTTTCCAAGGTAAAGCTTACCTTACTGATTACTTGCATGGGTGTAATAATAGAGTTAAACTTCTCTTTGGTTTTTGAGTCCATTCTCTATCTCTACACTTTCTTGTATGTAAGTTACATAGTGTGGTTCCCAGCAGCCAATTCTTATCCCGACTCCTAGACCTCCTGTTGGCTATTGACAATTCTGCTGATTTCAGATGGCAAATATTTATAGCATCATCATTTTGTTTTTCCTTTATAATTAGATCTTTTATTTTCTTTTATATTTTTCTAAAACATATAAAAAGAGCACATAGATTTGTCATATATCATAACTACAAGATAATACCATAGATATCACAGATACCAGATACTGTGAGTTGATTGAAAGAACAGGGAGAGTAGAATATCATCTTATTCGTAGCAGTTTCCTTATTTCTCCCTGCTCCTACCTGTCATTTTAAAAAATTAGTAAGTTGCTCAAGTCAAACCCAATTCAATTTTTCTCCTACACTTTGGATGTTTCCCCTTAGCTTTCACTATTGCTTTCTCATATATTTTCTGGCATTTCTATAGATTTTATATTATCTGCTATCTTTTAAAATAACATTTGTAGTTGTATTGCTATTTTGTGTAGTTATGTGCATTATTATTTTTAGTGCTTATTCCCATATTTTTTTCATGCCATGATTTTACCATAATTTGCAGTTTGTCTTAAATTTTTGAATGGCAGGCATAATTTTTTTCAAGCTGTCATAAGGCTTTACACATCATACACATATTTTCTAGCTATAAAATTTTATGTTTACATTATTGCTTTAACTATAACTATAGTTTTATTATTTACTGACTTCTAAAACAGAAGTATTAGAACAGAATAGATGAGTTTTTCTCCAATTTTGGTCAGTTAGCCATTTTTGGTTTGTATGGGTTTTTCTTCCCAAATGTTTAACAAAATGCGTAAACAATCTTTGAATACAGAAACCACAATATGTTTTGATGTGTGACCTAATGTATTAATTTTGCTTAAACTAACCTCCACACTTCAATGGAAATATTCAAATTTATTTTTGCATTTTGGACACTTTGACACTTTTGTTCAAGCCCATGGGCTCCTAAATACAAGTGTTATCCACAATGTTTATCTTAACTTTGAACACCATGGAATATATTCCTTATTTACTTGTTGCATGATGCTCACTTAAACTGTCAAATATTTAGTGGATATATTCTCTGACCTCTAAGCTTCATATTCAATACAATGGGGAATATATATCATATATGTCTGTCATCCTATTGGAGGAAATGATTGATTGGCTTGCTCACATATGTTTTAAATTTCCTTTAATTTTAGTTAATGTAGTACAGATGCTGTATAGTATCACAAAGAGCAAATCATGATTTTTTAAGTTCTTGTTACAAAACTTAAACACATAGGTATTTGGCTTCATGGCCAATAACTGACTAGAGGCATTCCAGGTTACAGTGTTTTAAGTGCTAAGTTTATATAATATGCTTAATAATTTATACTAGAATATAATGTCTAAACAAAAACTTACATTTAGGAATGCTTGCTAGAACAGATTTCTTGTACTTTTTAGGAAATATTGATTAGATAAAATAATGCTTATCTGTAATACAAACATGTTGTTTCAAGCACATATTGGAAAATTTCTTTATGATTAGCAATCTAAGGGATAAAGCCACAACTTAAAATTTGTTGTTTGCTATTTTATAAAGAACTCTACTCCTTTGTCTTAGATATTTTTAAATTCTTCATGTCTCAGATGATATAAACATGCTATTTTAGTGAACCCAGTTGAAAGATTCTATACAGATATTAGAAACTATCTTATTAATGTAAAATTAATCTTATTTGTGTAATCCTGGAGAAGTTACTTTATATATCTGGTCCTGTGTTCTTATCTGAAAAATAATAGGTTTCAGTTACTTTTGTTGGGGACATGAGGCTCAGCTGGCTTGTAGAAGAATTGGTGGTAAACAACTCTAAGGGGTCCAGCTGGCTTGTAATTAGCAAATTGCCTGACCGCATGACTAAGCTATTCGGCCACTCATTTGTTACAATTGGAGAAAGGTGTTTGCACTGTGCCCCTATTGGCTGT
This sequence comes from Aplodontia rufa, assembly GCA_004027875.1. NCBI lineage: Eukaryota > Metazoa > Chordata > Mammalia > Rodentia > Aplodontiidae > Aplodontia > Aplodontia rufa. Next base: position 33,642 of record PVKS010019402.1, on the reverse strand, counting down.
TGTAATGGATAAATAGAGTAGCAGCTAGTCAGGTAAAGCAAGCGGCTGAAGGAAGCAGCCAAAGAAGAGAAAGCAGCCAGAGAAGAAGCAGCCAAAGAAGCAGCAGTAGCCAGAGAAAAGCAAGCAGCCGTGTCCTGAAGGGAGAAAGCAGAGAAGACGCATAGAACCGGAGAGATCAGCAGAGACGTCAGATCAGCAGCGGCAGAAGATGCAGGTCCCGTGTTCCAGCCGCCAGCGTTCGCCCCCTTGTTCCCGGCTCCCCAACCCTTCCTAACTCAGCCCCTCGGAGGATGGCCCAGCGTTGGGTCATTCTGCCCATTCCTCGCTCTGGAGTGCAGAGGGGAGCTACTCCTTTCCCTATCCCTGCCCTAACTTGGCCCCTCGGAGGATGGCTCAGGCTTGCTGGGTCATTCTACCCGTTACTCGCTCTGGAGTGCAGTGGGGAGCGACTCCTCGCCCCATCCCCTTCCTAACTCGGCCATTCGGAGGACGACTCGCTAGGTCGTTCTGCCCGCTTCTCGCACAGGAATGCTGAGGGGAGCGACTCCTCTTCCCCGGTCCCCAGCCCTGTCCTGCCGGCCTAACGGCTAAGGTCCCCCGAGGCCGTTCCACCTGCTCCCCACTCCAGAACCCAGGGGGGAGCGACAACTTTCATTTCTATCTCTAACATTAGATAGGATATAAAATACATTATTTTATCAACTCTTGTACCTCATCAAATACTTTCAGCTTTATCTATCCATACATACTATACACATACCCTCCATACACACATGATGTGTGCATATATGTTATGAATATGTACATAGATATCCATATGTGTTTATTTCCTTCTTTCTTTATAATTGCATATATATGTTATTAAGCCTAAATTTTATATGTATGTGAATATATGTGTACATATATGTGTACACATATGTAAATTTAGATTTAATATCATGACTCTAATTTTAAGTTATCAAGATATCCCCCATAATGTAAACATGACATAATAATTTTTTTACAATTAGCAGTAGAAAAGGAGATAGTATTATTAGTACAAATTTAAATTTAAAAAATATTTACTGGGATTGAACTAGTTAATTACTGGCAAACCTATTTATATGATCCTCCAATTTTCCTATATAATATAAAAATATTGAAACTCTATACTATATATTTAGCTGTTTGACATAAGCCTACACAGAATATAAATGCAAAGTAATCAATAGCTAAGGAAAATCATTTGTAGAACCATTTTTTCATTCTTAATAATTCACTTTCTTTATAAAGTTATTTCTTTATGCTTAAATAAAAGGTTCTGTAAATTGAATTAATCCATTAGGAATGTACAACAAATGCTTTTCTGTTTAATTTTTTTGATTATTATTTATTTTAGTCAGATTTTTCATTGCAATGACTAAATGATCTAACAAGAACAATTTGGGGAGCAACAGTTTATTTGGGGGCTCACGGTTTCAGAGATCTCAGCCCACAGACAGCTGGCTCCATTCCTCAGGGCTCAAGGTGGGGCGGAACATCATGGTGGAACAGTATGGCAGAGGAAAGCAGGTCAGAACATAGCCACCAAGAAGCAGAGAGAGAGCTCTGCTGAATAAGGTCTAGATATAAAACCCAAAGACGCACACACCAGGATCCTTCTCCTCCAGCCACACCCTTCCATCCCACAGTTACCAGGAAGATAGTCCCTATAAATGCACTGATTAGGTCACCCTTATGTAACCCAATCATTTCAGTTTTAAACTTGCTTGAATTGTCTCACACATGAGCTTTTGGGGAATACCAAATAGTTAAATCATAACATTATTGCATATTTTCTTAAAATTAAGAATTCAATTATAACTAGTCATTAAACGATGTTAAATAGGTCAAGCTTCTATGACACACATAAGTTATAAACCAAATTTTGAAGTTTCACTGTTATGTAGGTCAAAGCATTATTTTCCTCTTATAATATGGTTGTAAGCTTATATTATTGAGATTAAACTTAGCAGCCTGTATTGTAACCTCTCACCACGGATGAGAAATCATTATACAATATTTTTTAAAAAGCACTAAAAATTTATATATGGCCTATGCTTTTATGTGTTAATTATATTTAATTGCAATAATGGTGTTTATGACAAACCAGGGAAGGTTACTTAATCCTGTCCCAGTTCACTCTTTTGAGCTGAGGTTTTGCTTCGTGTGATTTTCTTTACTTGTATTAGCTAAAAGTCAAGAAGACGTTCTTCCTCATTCCAAAGAAGCAGTGCTCCTTATTCAAAAGGTTTCTCCTAATTCTATTTCTACTCTTCCTCTTTATGATTAAATGAAACAAGATAGCAATATTGACAGAGATTTCTTTAAACATTTATCACAACTGCTTTTCTCATTTTTTTGTGCAAATTTAAAACTTTATACCTTGGTGTTGACATAGAACAGAGTTATTTGTATGAAAGCAAACAAACCTAAACACTTCAGCAATGTGTTTTCCAAGTACCAGTTCTTACAGGCTCTAACAAAAATGTTACTCTGACCCTCACTCTCTTCTTTCTTCTTTAGAAGAAAGTAATAAAAAATAAGCGAAACTAATGTCTTTTCTGTTGTTACCATACATCAGAAATTGTGATTATTTATGGAATATTATTCAATTCAATGTCATAATAATTTTGTAAGATAAATATTATACACATTTTAAAACAGAATGGAAAGGAAAAGCAAAAGAACAAACTGTGTTTTTGGTTGTTTAGGTCATCATTTAATTTAGCAAGGGGCAATAAAGGAAGCAAAATAACAAGGCTAGCCCTGTTACAAACTTTCTGTTCCCTTTGCTCTGTTTTATGCCTTTATATCACCCTGAATCTGTCCTAATGTTGGCGTTTATAATTCCCTTTTGTTCTTTGTCACTTTCTTTGTTTAACTCTAAAACTCCATGGTTAAAATTTTAATGAAGAATTCTGTGTACACAATTTGTGTTGACTCATTTGTTCTTCTTGTTTGCTGAAAAGGAAGAATAACTTTAGTTTTTATAATTATTAGATTAAAATAATTCATATTTACATAACATGTTACTTATTTCATATAAAGAGTACATATAATTTATAATATCTACTACATAGATCTCTTAAGTAATTCTTAAGAAATATAATTATTATCCCCAAAAAGCATAGCTTTAAATGAGACAAATAGCATTGATATTTGAGTTGACAGATGACAAATGTGTGGATTGAAATACACTTTTCCTTTTCCCAGATAAGAAAATTATTATATAAATTATATTTTTAGTACTATTTATTTAGTTTAGTTTTAGTTCCCAGAGAAAAAGTCAGAAGATAAAAACTTTCAAGTATGTTTAAGAATGAATTATTTTGACAATTTTAAGACCAGAAGAAATAAAAGTATAGTAAGTTGATTCTAGTTTATTCAAATAGACAATATAGAACAATTTATATTTTATTTTAAGGAAGGAAGATATTTACTAAGAATAACAATACTGTATCTTGAAAAAAAAATACATGTGTAAATAAATACATATAGCACAGAGAGATGCATGCATATATCTCTACATACTTGAACAAATGAGAATACACACTGTATACTCACAATGGTCAACAACAGTTACTAAGCACTTGTTAAGATGCTGTAATCTGAAGCCATCCACTCTAAAATTAATTCCTGAATCTAACACTCATGTTTATACCTATGAAATTGGATAACAATAAGATTTATTTCCCTGGGTTTTTGTAAGTATTAAATGAATTGCCACTTGTAAAACTTCATAACAATGCTTGGCACATGAGTGTTAGCTTAATCTCAGTATTTTTCAATTAGTAAATGCTAGCTAATACATTTAGTTTTGAAAAAACAAGCATGTAGAAGATAGGGTCAAAATATGAATTTAAGAGATGAATTTGCCCAAGTAGGTTGAAAATATGTCAAAATGATACTGAAAAATAAATGTTCATAATTTGATCACACTCTAACTCCTTTAATTGGAAATTAGTATATTTTTCTCTTATTACATTACAATATATTATTTATTCATTTTTTTAGAGAGAGAGAGGGACAGTGAGAGTGAGAAAGAGAGAACCAATTTTATTTAGTTTTTAATTTGGCTTTCTTTGCTCTGACACTTCATAGTGTATGCGGTGCTGGGGATAGAAATCGCGGCTTTGTACATGCGAGGCAACCACTGAGCCACCACTCCGGCCCCTACAATATGTTATATAACATGCTATTTAAGAGAAAAACTTGACAAACATTAATTGGGACATGTAATGATACAGGGAAATATTTTATAAGCTAATAGGGTGGATAAAATATAAAATAACTTTGTAATTAATGATATATCATATAAGTATATATAGCTTACAGAAGTGATAAATGATTATATATAAGATTTATTACTATTTTGCCTTACATATCCTCTTAAGTCAAACAATTGGTTTACTTACTTAATAAATCTGCCTGAATGTTGAATTTATTAGACTATTTCATTTGGTAAGAATCAGGATTCAGTCATCATTCAAATTTCCAAAAGGCCAACTAAAATTTGTTATGTTTCCTTGCTAAATATTACATTTAAATGATAGTAAACTTTTTTCAGTTCTATTTATAGATTTAGTATAAATTAGCTTAGAGGACAATATCATCAACTGATTTACTCTAACCCTTCAGAATTGTATAGTTGCCAGGATTACTACAAAGATGAGGAGAGTGGAAATCCTGTATTTTCCATGTTAGAGACTAATCACTATATGTGTGTGTGTGTGTGTGTGTGTGTGTGTGCATCTGTGATGCTAGTTTGTTTGGAATGCTTTCACAAAACATCATAAACTATAACACCATAAACTGAGAGAATTATGGGTAACAAAAATTTATTTCTTACCATTCTAGAAGCAAAATCCAAGATGAAGGTACTAACAAATATGTCTATGAGCAGAAGGTGAGGACCCACCTTCTGTTTGGTTGATAGGGACTCTTCGCTGTGTCCTCACATGATGGAGAAATCTCTAGGGTCTCTTTGGTAAGTGCACTAATCCAATGCAAAGTGGCTCTACTCTCATGACATCATTACCTGTCAAAGACCCCTCCTCCACTTCCTAATACCGTCATAGTGGAGATTAGTTTCCAACAAGAAATTTTAGGTGACAACACATAGTTCATAATGCTTTAAATACTATCTAATGCTTATATACATGAGTCACAACATAGATACTTAAAAATCAGAACAGAAAAAGAATCATTACAAAATCTTCTCTTAATACCAAGGTTTCCTCTTTCCTCTCTTTATTAAAAAAAATTAAGCAAAGTAAATATACTTTTACTCACATAAATATAATGAGAGAGGAAGTTATTTGGCCTCTTCTCCAGGTTAAATATCAGGTATTTATTCCAGCATGACCTATTTTTGTCATTAAAATACAAATGAGTGGTAAGTCTTACCTCTTAAATTTGTACATTAAGAAACTGCTAACTCCAATAGTTAAACTAGTATATAAAGCTGTATTTGCTTTACTTTATATTAAATTGATGTTACATTGTTTAAGTTGGCAGCAAATAAATAGAGTTTGCAGTAATTCCAGAAAATTGTGAGTTACCATTGGCCCACAATGTATTTTATATTGTTTATATACTTATAAACATTTATACATTTAAATATATAAAATATATATTATACATAATTTATATGCACATATATAAATTGCATAAAAGACAGATGGATTAAAATGAGGTTAGAAATTTATGTGAATGTTAGACAATCCAGGGCTTTGTAAGTTATGATTAAACATTTAAGTTTTATTATAAAGAAAATAAGCAATTAAATCATTTACAACGAATTAGGTAGTAAGATTGTTTTTTAACATTCATTCTGCTGCTGTGTAAAAAATTTGTAAGTGATTTGCAAAGTTTAAATGTAGTGGAGTAAATAGGGTGCTTTAAAATGAGGCAGAATGGAAATGATATTGGCTTGAGTACACATTGTAGAGGAGGATATCAAAAGAAATAAGTATATTTGGGATTGAGCCAATAGAAGCTTTTGGTGTGCCAATTATGGGATGTGGGAGAAGAGGAGTGCTTAAGTGAAGAACATTAGAATTTATTTTTTTTTTTTGGTCTCACTACATAGTTGAATATTAGTTTTACCTATCAAGGAAGACTGGATGAAAGACAGGAAGAGATATTAAGTGGGAGAATGAGAAATACAGGGAAAATAATAAACTTTCATAAGTCCAGCACAGCCCTTGTAATCAATAGGAATAGAGAATTTCATTTTTTCAAAAGATTAGTAAGTTAATGAATCTTAAACTATTATTTATACAGCATTGGTATAAATAGGTCATTTATGTTATATGGGGACCTTGGCAAAAGTTCTAAAATGGAAGTGTTAACCACACTTTCATTCCTATGATGGTATAAAAGTGTTCCTAAACACACTGTCTGGAGCTGGGCAATGGTGACCATGATCCGTCCTTCTGTTTACTCCTTTACTTCATCAGAATAAGCATTAGTTGCAAGAAATAAATTGTGCTATGAATTTTCAACTCATTCAAGTGAAGTGTGGTGTTTTCTCACCAGTAGTAGTTTATCAGTTAAGGGAAGAGGGTATTCAAAAAGTACATTTGTGGAACATGCGGTTATGTGGATCAGCATATGGTAGACCAGCATTTCAGTCTCCAGATGGTTGCTAACTGAACTGTGGAATCACAACTCCCTACAGGAGAGCAGTGTGTAGTAGGAGATCTCTTCAGACGGCTTGGCATGTGTCACCGAGCATTGGTCAATGCCAATGATAATCTCAAAAGACATAATGCTGAATACCATAATCCCAAATGTTGAAATCCTACAAGATCAAAATCCCTAAAGACTAAATATATCTAAATATCAAAAATTACAATTCAGAATGATGAAAACCCCAAACATGGAAATTCTGAAAGCCAAAGTCCCAAACTCACAATTTCCATTAAAAAAAAAAAAAGTCTATAACAAGGGTAGAAAGCCAGATTGTGGGAAAGGGATTAGTGTGTTTTCAGTCGCATGCAGGGGAGTTGCCAAATTACTCAGTACTTCTGCCTCCTCACGTGCAATACCATACCTGCCTTAAAAATCTGCTATTGTCAGAGAATAAAAATAATTTGACAAGCTCAGTGGCCTTCTGAAGCAAAGACACTTGCTGATACAGAGGTTGCCCCAGTGTCACCAACCACATTAAATGGTGAACTCTTCTTGGGTTAGAGATTTGACTATTGAAAAAGAGAGTTTTTTTTTTTTTTCATTTACCACTAAGGCTAACAGAAAAACTGTCCTATACTTGATGTTGGATAATGGATGGCACTTTCAAAACTGCCCCCACTAAATATATGTTTACTAAATATATAAATGTTATGCCCCAGTGAGATAAAAAAATTCTGAAATTTATCTGCTCTTTTAGGCATTAATACTTTATAAATGCTTACTTGAAGATTGGATGGACTTTGCAGAGTAAAATGGGTTTCAGCTCAACCCAAACCACCATGGCAGATTTGGAATTAGGTATGAGTATGGCTTCTAAAAGTAAATTTCAAGATGTTACCAATATAGTTAGATTGTTTTCCATTTAGCTCACCACATTGGGGGGAAAAAAAAACTCAGATGAATGTTTTTGCCACATGATATGAAAATGACAGCAACTTCAGTTTAAAAATTTGTTTGTCTGCATTGTCACTCTTCCCAACTGATGAAAGTTGAGGAGATGTTAATGAATTAAAGCCGCATTTGCTTGAAGAGGTCAGCAAAATTACTGACTGTTGCAAAAATAATTATACTCTCAGTAGGATAAGAAAACACTAACATGATGTGGCTGTTTGGTTCACAGTACATTTTTTCTGCCAAAAGTTGTCTATGAGTATGCATAGAATTAACTTTCCTGTACTCAAAACAAGATAGAGGTATGTCACAGAATTTGAGAAATTAATAGGAGTGCTTATGCTTGCATGTATCGAGTCATAGAAGGCAAAAAAGAGGAGAAAATGAATATGAATTCTGAGGAGAGCTATGCCTTGAAACAACAACAAAAAAATGTAACCATCTGCTTTTGTCAGATTTTTCGTTGCTGTAACCCAAGGTTTTAGGAGGAAAAGTTTATTTTGGAACTCATGGTTTCAAGGCCTTAGTCTATAGACAGCTGCCCTCATTCCTCAGGGCGCAAGGTGAGGCAGAACATCATGGAAGAAGAGCGTGGCAGAGGGAAGTAGGTCAAGGCATGGCTGCAGGAAGCAGAGAGACTCCACACCAGATTCAAAAAATATACCTCAAAGGCACACCCTCAATGACTCACCTTCTCCAGCCACACCCTACCTGCCTTCAGCTGCCAGTCAATCCCTATCAGGGGATCAACACACTGATTAAGTTAAGGCTCTTCTAACCCAATCATTCCACCTCTCAGCTGTTTTTGCATTGTCTCACATATTGAGATTTTGGGGGACACTTCATATCCAAGCCATAATATTCTGCCCCTGGCCCCCAAAAGCTCATGAGAATCTCACAATGCAAAATACATCTCACATCTAAAGCATAACATTATCTATCATGATGTAAGACTTAAAATACAGTTGGTAGTGTTGAAAGCCAGCCAGCGCTTCTGTAGAAGCTTTGTGTGAATGTCCACAGTCTACTTCTGTGATGCGGATTTTCACATATCAACATTTCTTTTGCTTTTTATTCATTTTAAACTTTTTGGTTGTCTTCTTTTTATTTCTTCTAAAATGTTTTTCCCATTCTTTTTAAATAGCAGCATTACTTTTTTACAATTTTCTACGTATGGTAGCATTTTATCTTCACGTCATTCTCAATACTGGACATATAAATTGTGGAAAGACTTTTAGAATGTTCTGACTCATTTTATGCGTATTTTGCAAATTTCACTCCATGAAAGTGCATATCACAATGTTGACTTTGTGTGTAAGTATTGTTGGTGTGTGTAAAAATATTAGAACCTCATCAGTAAATGAAATCATGTCCTCTTTTTGTGTCCACATTTTATACAGACAAAATTTCTCAAGATTCTGGTGCTTTGGGCAAGTGGATACATGATGATGGCCCACTATAGCTTATGATCCATATCATCAAAAGACATAAGTTATCTATCTATCATGATAATTCAGATAACTAATTATGCAATTGGGAGCCCAAAAGAACCATCCATGTGATTTGTGTGTTTATACATTTTGCTTTTTGACTTATTTTTGGATGAGTACAGTTCATCTGTGTATAACTATTACACACATGCAACTGTTATTAGTATACCAGAGTGCACATATGGATGTGCTTTTATAGCCCATTTTATCGTGAAAAGTGTTCTAATAGAGTGTTCTGCCATTTTATGCATGTTTCAAATAAATCACCTTTAAAAATGCAAATCAATGTCTTCAAAATACTTTTATTGTTTTCCAGGAATTTGGGGAGATTTTGATATATCACTATTTTATGTTTTAGGAATTTTGAACTTTTAGAATTTCAACTTTTGAAATTTGATATTTGGGATTGTCTTTTGAGATTATTGCCCAAACCCATATTTGAGGAATCAAAACGAGTGTTTTCTCCTTTACTATGAAGACTTTGAAAACTTGAAAGATAAACAATATGATCCAACTGGCATTCGCAACAGAAAAATAAACTGTTTAGTATGAATAACAGAAATTTTCTAACAAATATTTAGACTAAGTGAAAGGCAAATATACACTATGAAAGTATTAACCACAGCAAACGGTTGTAGTTGACTAACATCACATCTAGTAGATGTTGGGGCCCGTAGAAATATGGAAAGATAGTTCAGAATTTAAAAGCTTGAGATCATTATTAAGACAAAATTACTTTGAATTTACAATTCAGATACACTTAAAACTGTGCCTAAACCTGTAATGCTGGTGCTCACCTCTAGTTCTAGCTGCTCTTGAAGCTGAGGCAGAAGGAACGAGGGAATCTATGCCTGAAGAAAGGTTTAAGCTTTCAGATAGATGGAAATTAAAAAAAAATAGCTGAAAATCAGTGAGGAAAGCTTCTATATCAATCAATAATGTAAGAAAGATAAAATAATTAGCTGCTTCTCAGGGAAATGAACTTAAAAATTAAACTTGTAATCAAAAACCTGATATTAAATATAAAACTCTAAGTCAAACATTTCATAATCCGGGCTGGAGCTCAGTGGCTGCAGTGCTTGCCTAGCATGTGTGAAGACATGGGTTCCAATCCCAGCACCACGTACACAATTAAAGTGTTGGAGCAACAGAAGCCACATAAAAACTAAATAAAATTAATTTTCTCCATTGCTCTTTCTCATTGTCCCTCTCTTTTTTAAAAAAAAAATTATAATCATATTGGATCAAACATATTAAACAATACCAATTTTATTCCATAAACTTGAAAAAGGAAAATCATTGAATTATTCATTTTAAAAGGCCATGAAAATATTGATACACCAATCTGATCAAAAATGGGGGGGGACAGTCCGATATCACTTACTGAAAAAAAAATAATATTTTAAAAAATTGTAAGCCAAATTTGCTTTAACTACATCCAGGATTTATTCAAATGCATAAATAGAGCAGAACAAAGTTGAATTTGTATTAGAAATGCAAGATGGACATATTTTAAAAAATAATGTTTTGCTATGCTGCCATGTTAAAAAAGAACGACTAAATCCAACTCCTGAGTAGCATAAAAATTATTTGGTGGAATTCAAAATCCATTAAAGAAATTTCTTAATGAATACGATATACTAGGTACCATCATTATTCTGGTACACACTAACTAGAATGATCTCTGGAATATCACACTAACTGGTACTATACTGAAATCATTCCCTTTGCCATCAGGAAAGACACTGTGCTGGTACCACACTTATGCGCACTGTATAAATGAAATAAAAAAGGAAATGTAAGACATTAAGACTTGAATTGAAAATAATGTCTCATCTAATAAGAATATAAATAACTAGGAAATCCAATTGAATGTACACACATATTCTCAGAATTACTATAGAATTTTAGTGACATTGCTGTATTTAAGCTCAATTTTTTAAAATTGTATTTTAAATAATTAGAACAAGATTGTAGAAATGAATATTTATGATGCCATGTATCATAGCTTATACTATATCAATATCTGTTAAAAATGCAATACAATTTGTTCAAAGTCTATTTAGAGTAAACAATAATATATTATTTATATAAATTAAAGAAGTTCTAAATAATTGGGAGTTATTCCAAGTTTATAGATTGAGGAAGTAAAGGTGAGAAATTTCCTGTATGATCTACGTTTCAGTGCTCTCACCAACACAATCACTATTTTTTTAAAGATTTTATTGAAGAGTTGTGTTTTTGTGCAATCATAAATGCATATAAAGTAATAATATGATATGACCCTGATCCTAATCCAGAATCACTTCCATACCACCCATACCCCAGTCTCTTGGCTCTTCTATATTTCCCCCATAAGAGATATGAATGTCTTTATATATATATATATATATATATATATATATATATATATACACAGTCTTTACACACACACACACATATATATATAATTGTCCATTTTCCAGAATTAAATGATTGCATGAGTATTATTTGGCTTCTTCAGGAAGTAAAGAGTAACCTACATTGTTGGTTCCCCCCCCTAGATCCCTCCCTATCATCCCTCCCTCTCCCCTCCCTCACACCTAGTCCCTCCTCCCAACATATATGTTGATGCTTTTGTTATTTGCTCAAGATAATTGTAAAATATCTTAGGTCAAGAACATTTGAGATACATGTCAATTAAATCACTTCATTCAGTTTCATGGACTTCCTTCAGCAGATATCAAAATTTTAGATTTATAATATACAAATTAAGTCAGTTTTATTCAAAAGCATAGAAAGATGATAAAATGAGGAGCCCAAATGGTTTCAATTATATGAACCCAAGATTATTAAGGAAGGGAATACAGAAGAGGGGGAAGCATTGGACTTTTCAATAAACTGTACTGATGCTTAGATTTCAATACGAAAAGAGAGCAACTTTGCTTCTATAAACCATAGGCAAAATTATATTCTACTTGAATTATAGATAGAAATATGAAATGGCAAGAGACAAAATCTAAATAATACAGAAGATATATTTTTGATCTCAAAGTAAGAAATCATTTCTTACACAGGAAAAAATATATAAAGAGATAGAATTAACTGAAATGAAATTCAGAAATTTTCTTTACCAGAAGAGAAGAAATAAGAAATATAAAGAGAAAATATACCTCTCACACGTATAAGAAAGCCAGAAGTATTGCCTCCTCAGTATTTGCTTTAATCAAATAAAGATAAACATGTAATCCAGGAAAAGTATGACCAAGTAATCAAACAAACATTTAATAAAAGAAGATATCCACATAGTCAATATACATATGGAAAGTTGATGTGCACATAATAATTAGGGAAGCAAAAGAAAAGTTCTATTATATAACTGCTGCTAAAATTTAAAATTGATGAAATCTCAAATAGAAGGAATATGGTGTAATAAAGGCTCAACTTAGTAAGTTGGTAAAATACCTTTTGGCAAATTTCTGGGAAGTATCATTAGAAGCTGAACATTAAAATATTTTGTTACTCAGCAATTCACAACCATTGGTAGATATCTAAGAAAAAATATAAATTTTCATGTGTTAAAAATATGTGAAAGAATATTCCCAAGAGTACAATTTATGATGACCCAAACTGGAAACAGCTCAACTGTGAAGTGATAGGGATGTTCAACTCTGCCCTTGCATTGTGAAAGTAGCCATAGAGAACACACAAACAAATGATTTTGTCTGTTTCATCCAAACTTTATTTACAAAGCAAGAATGGACTGGAATTATCTCAAAGGTGACAGTGTTCTGATGTGTACTATATGCCAATGGAGACGAACAATGGCTAAACATAGTACATTGATGATTTTCATAAGTGTGATGCTGAACAGAAGAAGTCACATACAAAAAGTTCCTAATACTAAAAAAGGAAACCAAGGCTTCTTGAAGAAATGGTTGGTTCTGGATCTGAAGAAGGGAAAGCACAAAAAGAGCCTGGAGCATCTTACAATGCCAGGTATACTATGGCAGTATTCAAAACACAAAATAATATGGGTGGATACCAAAAGGCACAAAAGCCAACTGGAAGAGTTCTTGATGACAAAATCAGGAAAATTATAAGCAATAAAATAAACACACAGTATTTTATTTTAACTGAAAATGTAAAATAAATATTAATGTGTTCATACTTATATAAGGACATATTTAAATGGATTAAAAATGAGGAGTAAGAACCTAATCTGTGCAAAAGAATTCCAAATAATTTATGTAAGTTCTTTGCCATCCACAACACATAGCCACCCTCTTTCCTCCTTAATTGTGGGAGGAATGCTTTCATTCCAAGAAGTACATTATGGAAGTGGGGCAAAAAAGTAAAATACTTTGCAGAGGAGAAACCTGACAAACACTGCTTCAGTCAGGTTACAAAGCCTGATATCATCAATGATGTCCAGTTAATAATACATATTATTGATAAGAAATCATGTGAATGGCACTTCACCTTTGTGGACTTCCTTTCCAAACCCACACCCATCTAAGCAGGAGAAAATATCTGTGAAACTGAAACAGAGGAACATCCTATAAAATTACTGACAGTGCTTCTCAAGTATGTCAAGGTGATCAGAAACAAAGTCAGAGAAAAGGTTACATTTTAGAGGATCCAAGGTGACAGGGTTATCATATGTACCGTTATGTCCTGAATGGAATCCAATATCTATGTAAATAAAAATCAGAAAGAGAATCTCCAAAATCTGATGATGTTTATTTGGGAATGACAGACACTGCAATGTGAGTATGTGTGCCTTAGTAAACTAGAGGCATGTTCTAGGAGATTGAGACAAAAGGAGCGTTTTCAAGACAAAAGGGGTCTGATTGCCAGCTGTGATGGTGCATGACTGTAATCCCAAAGACTCAGGAAGCTGAAGGATCACAAGTTCAAGATCAGCCTCAGCACCTTAGCGAGGCTCTCAGCAACTTAGAAAGACCCTATCTCAAATTAAAAACAGGGGTCTTGGGGGCATAATTCACTGGTAAAGTGTCCTTGGATTCAATCTGCATTCTCCCTACCCCTTAAAGGGTCTAATTTACAAAAATGTCTTGGATACAAAGTTTGTTGGTCCTGGAAACCACAGCCAGGAGCTGGCATCAAATTAGTGGTGGGGATGCCATTGCTGGGCAAATGCTCTGTCTGGAGCTTTTTGTCTAAATTGTTGACATCTTAAGAATGGTAAGACAAACTTTGTTCAAGAAATATGTCTATATATGTTTGTGTGCAAAGCATGGTGAATATATATAGAATGAGATATAAGTCTCTCTGGGGACTTCAGAATGTCCTTGAAAAGTACTTAGGCAGGTATGCATGAATCCTTCCCCTTCCTAACTTTTTGTTTCTAATTTTGTCTAGTTATGACAACAACTATTTTATCTTGATATTATCCCCTTTTACATGTGTTTCAAGAAAAGGAGGAGGGACATGGATGATATTAGATCAAACTAAACAAGTACAAATATGAATTTCAGTTTACAGTAAAGTATACTATGAACTTTCATAGTAATGTTCATTATTTGTAATAAATACTTTGTTTAATACAATGTGAGTGAGATGTAAACAACATGGGAAAAACAAGGTATACAGAAACTCTCTTTCCTACAAATTAAAAATTATTTTATAACAAAATAAGTAATACCTGATTCTATTTATATAAGATCCAAATAACAGCAGTCAAAATTATCTATAGTGTTTAGACACACATGTTTCAACGGTAAAACATAAAGGAAAGGTGAAAATGACTTTTCTTTAGTCAGATTAATTATTATCTTGTGAAAAAAGAATAGACAGCAGCTGGAGGATGTAGTGAAGTAGGCTTTTTGGATGCTGATAATCTTTATTTTGACTTAAGTAGTGATTATGAAATATTTGCTTTGTAATACATTATTGAATTATTTTTGCATAGCTTTGTATATTTGTGGCCCTCTTAAATGGAGGGTGTATGTAATGACTTCTTTTCACAAAAATACATTATAGATATGTGGTAACAATAAAACAAACACAAATATAGAAGACTAACTGCACAGAGAAGAAACCCGAAAAATGTTACCACTTTGGTCAGGTGACCAAGCCACACACTATGAGTGATGTCAAGTTGATTGTATGGGATGGTGATCCCTTCCCAAACCCATCATCTCTGTGCAATGATGAGGAAGACATCTATCAATCAAAACTAAGGGGGCATTTTATAAAATACATAACTGTTGCTACTGTGCTAAATTGTCTTACCTATCATCTGTCTATCATTTATGTATCTATCTATCTATCTATCATCTATATTACCATCTATGTATCTATCATTTACATATTTATCTATCCATCCATCATCTATCATCATCTATCTACCTACATACTCACCTACATATCTATAAAGAAAGTAGCATCCCAAGGGAGTGAAAAAATTCCATCAAGAAGTTGCAATAAATATACCAAAAAAATACCAAATTTATCCAGTCACTGCATCATCAACAACATGGAACTCTTCAAGGAAGAGTTCTTGCAGAGTTTAGGTCATTCTCCTTTCTGATTCATGAGAACTTAAAATGAGGGCTTGTTGGACACAGAGAGCACTGAAAACGATTACAAAAATTCCATTTATGAAAACTCCTTTTATTCCTATCTCTTCCTCTGAAGAATTTATCTGAGGAAAGGGAGTTGATTTAAATTGGATATCAGACCGGTGCTTTAAAATCAGATATACTTCATTTGTTATCTGATATTGGCAAGATTTTGGAAAAGGATTCTCCAAAGGTCTTTTAATTATATAAAAGTAAAACATTTTATTTGTTCTTATTAATCTCATCCCAATAAAAAGTTCATTGCAATATATACCTGAAATCTATATTTGGACATAAAACAATAGAATTATGCATATTATGTATTTTAAAATTTGAACCTATTGATGATATATCTGCTTTGTCTCTTGCAGAAACCACCCTCACCCGATTTTCCTTTATACTTTTTTCCATATCTGCTTGCTTTGAAAGCTGAACAAATATTTAAGAATCCTAGCAATTATGTCTTATTGCTAAAATTTTTTAGATCTTTGCAATTCTTTTTTCCCAACCATTTTAAACTTTATAATTCAAATGTTATGTTATTTCTAAGAACTCACATGTATCAAATACATGCAAAGTTTAAAGTTAATTTTTATTAAATGAAAACCTCCTTCTATTCATATTTCTTCTCTTTTCTTTATGTGTAGCTAAACCTCAAACCTACTTGGGAAAAAATATCAATGGGTTTGAAAGGCTTTCAATTCACTAGTGTGGAAAAAATGTTTCATGTATCATTTAGAATGTTGTACAGAGCTAATGAATTCTAAACTAATTTAGCATGTCACTTAGGTGAAAATCATTTAAAAGGTTTCTACTACCTGAATTTGGAGTTACCCAGAGGCTGCCTAGTGGTAATGTCATCAATGCAGTTTGATTAATGTCTCTGAACCTCTTGGACTGTATATACAAACTTGGTCCATGCCAGTACAGACATGATAATGGATGAGATTACCCAGGAACAGGAAATAAAAAAGAAGTGAAGAAAGCCTGAAGGTGAAAGTCAGAGGAATGGTAAACATTAGCACTAGCAAAACAGGGTACAGAGCTGGAAAAGTGGAGCAGGAGCCGTGACTGAGGTCAGAATAAATCCAGGATATTTGGATGTCAGCTGAACTCAGATCACTTTGAGGTGGAAGATAAATGTCAACTGTGAAACATGCGGTGGAGAATTCAAAAGGGATGAAAATTGAAAAGTGACGACTGGATTTATCAAGACGGTGTTCCTTGACCACGGGGACCAGAGCATGTCCAGTGCCCTTGCCAAGATGTGAGGCAGATGACAAACGTTGCGATGCACAACAAGAAGGAAGGAAATCAAGATAGCAATATAATCTATGCATTCAAGCCCTTTCAAAGTGGAGGGAATTAGAAAAGGCTGAAAGGAAAGGGGAAAATGGGAAATACATATTTGGATTCTTAAGAAAGTTTAGGGTAATGATGTAGTTGAAAGGCCAAATTGAAAACACCTAATAAAAGATGGGTAATCAAAGAGAAACACCCAGTATGAAGCATAAGTGTAATACTAGTCAGAGAAAATTTATAGGAGATCTTAATGGATGGTTTCTCTATTCACCATTGAATATGATAGTGTGTTCTCTGCTGATAGTGATTGTGTTGGTCTTGGTAGTGGGGTCAAAAATATGAGGTCTCATAACAGATGAGAAAAGGAACAAGTAAAATTGTCTGTTTTAAAAGTTGAAAGTAAGCTTCTGTGGAGATATTTTTGGGCTGTATAGTTTAACACCTGTTTGAGATTTCACATCATTTATTTAAAGTAAAATCAGCCATCTATCCACAAAAGCTTCTCCTTGGAAGTTCAATTGTTCAGATCCAAACACAGAGAAAATAAATACTTTGTGTAAATAAAATAGAGGTTTCACCGAGATGGAAATTTGTGAATATTTTAAGGGAGAAGTTATGGTGATGGACCATGAGTTATTATCTGTACAAGAAAGGCGTTGGAATATATTGATAGATTGAGAGAACATGGCAGAGGTGCTGGATTGGAGTTTAATATTAAATGTTTAAAAGAAAAAAGATTTTCAGATAGTCATTTTCCTATTCCATACATGAGCACATAGGCTTATCAAATAATTTTTCAGGACATCAGAGACATAGCTAATTACTATTCAAGTTTCTCTTTTTCCTTCTATTTAGATGGGTGCCAAAATACAACTTAAACCATTATTTGAACAGATGTATCCATATAACCCCATTGTAGATTTTCATCCATTGTAAAAAGAATGTGGATTCATGAAATGTGTCCAGTACTGCCTAATGTTTAATAGATAGGGCACAAATGGGTGTAGGGGTGCTTAAAATTTAAACTAGATATTTGGACTTTTTTTGGTAGAGAAAAAGTCAGTCAAGAGAAAAATTCACCAAGTAACTGGAAATATTAAGAGCTGCTATCATAGTTGTAGCTTTAAAGATAAGCTTCATGGTATAGATCAGTATTACAAAGTCATAATATTGCTAAAATAATGTTTGATTTGGAGCAGCCCTTCTTAATTTGTTCATATTCTTTCAGCTTGGAGCATTGATCACAGTTTAATTGCAGCTCCTCTGGCTTCCGATTGTGTGTTCCTATTCATTTTTTTCCTACAGGCAGCTTTCAGCCACATGCATAATTGTATCTAATTTCCTGAGCCTTAAATTCAGATTGTGATGACTAAATGAGATCCTTTGTTTTTCACTTGCTTAGTCTTTCTCACAAATCCAAATTTCTACAAACAATTAGTTTTTTTTAAAGGATATTATTTTTTATATACTCAAGCTCAGTAAGTTCTCAGATACAACTAAAATATCATTTTAGAGGTAGTAAAGAGCATTTACCAAAGAATTTGCTTGCAGGCAGGAACACCGATCACCTTAGTATTTATAATACCATTAATTAAAGTGATTGCCAATATGTAGCATTTGGAGGAGACAAATTTGAAGGACATTTTTGAAGAGCCCCCTAGATGATGCCTATAGTTGGCTGTCTTCATAAAACCAATCACACGGCATATGGATTTGGTACATATATCATCCTATCAAATCACTATCAAATTGCAGGATGAGAATTACAAGAAAAATGCACCAAAATAATTTCAAAAAAACAGTTCTCTATCCCAAGATCCCAAGCAGTCATTGTAGAGCTTCCTGGCAACATCAAGCAGAGGAGCCAGCTAATGAGGCAAGTCATCCGTTATCATTGCTGCGCTTAGCCTGATTTAGTTATCTGAATCAAAATGACAGATTCAGGAGGAAGGCTCCTGGGAACTTGACTGAAAATGTTATGTTGATGTAACCAGGCATTGATCAGTCTAGTGCAGTGCTTCTTAGTCTCCATGCCAACAATAAAAAGAAACAAAAAATACTGGGTTAAAGGGCATGCTTTAGGAAAACGGATATTGGGCAAGATATTTTCTTTATAAACAGGCTGAGTTAAACATTGAAATAAGCTCCATGCCCTGACCCACTGAGGGCTTCTCAACACATAAGAGGTTTTATAAAGTAATTTCAGCTTGTCAGGAACAATTTTCCTCTTTCCCTTTAGGATTACTTATAACTTTAGATTTTGCAACTATAACCCATGTTATTGGCAGCCTATTCACTTTATTCCAATGTGAAAGCTGAAAGAATTAACTCTTTCTGTCCTCTCCTAATCTACTGTTCTCCAAAGCCAGTATGAGACAGCTGTTTTTAAAGAGTGTTTGACATGCCAGGCATGAATTTAAGAGGCTTGACAAAAGGGGTCCTAAAAATAAGAAAAAGGAAGATTCCAAATTACCTGAGGGAAATACATGCTGTTGACAAATAACTATGTCTGCAAACCCTCAGGTTGACAAAGATTTTTGATATTTTTGATCAGTGGACTAAACGGATTTTTCTTGTTATGGGAATACTATCAGCATTCAGAAAAATAGCATTAAGGGCACATTAAAAGCCACATATGATGAAGAAAACACTGTTTCTTCAAAGTTAGAATATCTCATCACACAAACCTTATGCCATCAAAGATAACAAATCTGAAGAGGATTTATAAAAGGCAGATTTTGCTATTGTTTTTGGACATACACTTAAGTTTTCATTACAGGACGTGAACAGAGCCAAGAAAGAGGAAACCCATACATATTCTTCCATTTGATGCTTTTGGTTTGTTTTTCGCTAAAGAGTGTGAATGTATTAAACGTCTTTAACTACTTCCCTGGAGTCTTTAAGTTGATTTGGGCATCACATTAGGATTTAACAATTTTCTAAACTGATCCAATCTAATGTTTTTTAAAAACCTCACTTTCTTGCAGCTTCTCTCCATCTCCAAAACAAAGTGCCCAGCTGTATAAATGAATGAAATAAGGGCCTGCAGGAAGCCAAGATCCTAATTTTAACCACATGCTGGAAAGTAAGAGAATTTATCTGTTTCATTTGAGCTTTCTCGTCTCTCTTAAATGGGAACTCTGCTTTGCTGGTGATTTTTTTCTGGACCATCGATTCAGTATTCAATCTAAGCTGAACATGTTTATAGTGGTCATCAGATAATACTTCATTTATCATCATATCTTTCCAGGATTCTCTGCACAGTGGGCATGTATAGACCCTGACTTTCCTACTTCTATTATAATATAGGCATCTTCGGCAATCCTCCGAAAATCCCTAAAACTATTTAGGCTTGTGGGCCAATAAGTGTTCTGCTCAAAGCCAGAAAACAGGTCCAGAGGGTCTGGGTAAATTGTACTGTTTTGCATCTTTTCTGAGCACACATGCCTTCTGGTGATTTGCATTGATTTCTGAAGTCCAGCTTAAAGCTTCCTCATCCCTATCATCTCTACTATGCCCATGATGTTTTTGTGGTTTATCTTAATTTATCTCAGTATTTTTAATTTACTGCTTCCTTGTCTCGCACTATCTTTATTCAACTTTCTAAAATCCGCCTAGAATTTACCATGATTTGCAAGCTTTCTCAGAAGTACTTTGGAACACCAATTTGGAGCATGCTGTGCATATGATGGGTCCTTTCTAACATTCTTTTCAGGGACTGAACTGAGAAATGGTGATGGTGATCTCCTCCCATGAAGATAAATGCAGAGTAATTTATAAGACAGGAAAAGATACAATAATAGAATAGTTAATTTTTGAGTTCTCCTTAGATACTATCAAAGTAAGGAAAGCTCAGAACAAGGATTAAATGAGAGTTAGAATCAGCGTATTATAATGATGTGACTTCCTCAATGTTTATAGCAGCTCAATTTACTATAGCTAGACTATGGAACCAACCCAGATGCCCCTCACTCGACGAGTGGATACAAAAACTTTGGTACATATATACAATGGAATACTACTGGGCCATTAGAGAAGACGATAGTATGGCTTTTGATATCAAATGGATGGAGATGGAAAGAATTAAGCTAAGTGAAGTATCCCAATCTCAGAGACTAAAGGGCCAAATGGTTTCTCTCATCTGTGGATGCTAGAATATGTGGGGAAGCAGTAGGGTAGACAGCTAACCTAACAATACTTCAAATTGAATGACTCTCAGAGTAATAGGGGGATGGCTCCCTAGGATATTGGAGGCGAAAGGAGGGGGATGGGGAGGGGGGAGGGTGTATGAAGAACTCATAGGAGACTGGAGAGTGGGAATATAGGGGAACCATCCCAGAAGCCGATGTCATTCCTCCACGAGATACCCATTTAATGCATGAGTTCTTCTGGGGGAAACAGCAACAGGTGAAACCCAAGGTGGTCATCCATGTTTTGGCATTACCCCTGGATAACAAAGTATATATACATTGGTCACTGATGGTTTGATAATGTTTCCCCCTCAATTGTATCTCTATATACTTCTAATAAAAAATAAATAGTTAATATGTGAATGCATACCTTATAATTGATTTCAATAAAGACATTCTATTATTGAAAAAATGAAACACATGAACTTGCTAGTTCTCCTAGGAGCATATCACACAATTCAATGAACTTGAGATACTGCAGGAAAGCGTTCAGCTTCAGGTTGAGTGGGTTCTGCCCCAGCTCAAGTTAATCACCTAGCAAAGAGAGAGTGGATTGGTGTGAAGTGCCAAGGTGGCCTTTGTAGGAATAATTAATCACAGATCATTGAAGAGTGAAATTTTAAGTTTACACATTTTTTTTGTCTTTGAGTTTTAAAGAAAATGACTCTGAACTTTAATTCCTTCCTTAATCCCTACATCAGCTCTTTGCTATGAAAGCATTTTTTCTTCTACTCCCTATCTCTGTAGTCACTTCTCCCATTCTGTGCTTTTCCTAAATACTTTATTTGCAAGAACAGTAATAGTAAAGTCCAGATTTCTCTTCTGTTTCTGTTTCCCTGGAAGATTGGTAGATTTATTCTGCTTTGAATTCATATTTCAGTGATGAATGAGACATCAAGATGGAAAAGTGTTGGAATACACACATTCTGACAGAATTCTACCTCAAATTTCCACAAATATAAGCAATTCCAAAACAACTCAACCCTCCAATATCTATGATTTCATGTCAAAGAATTTTACAGTCATCTGGTCACCACTGGACCAAGACAGCTATGTGAGCTTCAGTGTTTAGGTTCCCTCTAGCATCATGTTCCTTATGACAGAAAATAAAGAACTATCACATATTTTTATCTCTGCATTTATGTGTTGTGTATTTAAAGGCATTCAAGCTGTAATTCTGCAAATCCAAACAGCTTACAGAGAGCATATCACCCAAAATACAAAATAAATTGACATGTGTTGGTGAAGTGAAATTGAATTGGTGTTTACTTTCTAAGATTTATTCTGTGGGGAAATAAGCTTTCAAAAGCCCAGAAAAAGGCATTTGAATTTTCAAACATGAATAAGATGGTTGAAGGGCTTTGTATTTATAAAGACAAAACAGAAACCAAAGTGAACTCACTGAAAACAAACAAAATAAAAAGAAACCACCTTAATTTATTGAAAAAGAGAAGTACATTACCACTAGGGAAGAAATCCCCATTAGAAAATATACAAATCCTTAGGAGAAAATGTCACATACGGGGAGAATAGCTGTCCAAACATTGTATTTCTCTCTTCCTCTTACCTTCCCTTCCTTCATTGTGTCTTTCTTTCTCTCTTCTTTTTTTCTTTCTCCATCTGTTTCTCTGCCTCTCCTTTTCTTTTTCTCACTGTCTGGTTTTTGTCTCCATCTCTTTTGGTCTATCTCTCTCTAGTGCTTTTATTTAAACTTTTTCTCTCATTCTTAGAAGACATAAACTGAATTATGCTATCGTTAGAATATTAGTAAACCAATCTTGATTAAAAGAAAGAATTCCAATGAAGAATTACTATATTTTACACCTATTTCATTGATTCTGAATTTTCAAATATGATCAAAATAAAAAATATGATAAAAATATAAAAAAGAAATATATATTCTATTAAAACTATTTTTTTGTGTGCTGGGGATTCATCCCAGGGGTGCTCTACCACTGAGTCTCATCCCCAGCCCTTAATATGTTTCATTTTAGGGCATGGTCTCACTAACTTGCTTGGGACCTTGCTATGTTGATGAGGCTGGCTTTGAATTTCCAATCCTCCTGCCTTAGCGTCCCCAATTTGAGTCTCTGAGATTATGAGAGTGTGCCACCACACCCGGCTATTCTATTGAAACATTCTTTTTCCTATTGAAACTTTTAATGTAATCATTTTAAGAGACATTAGAGTGCCAAAAATTGCAATGATCCAAAACACTTTTTGATGTCTTTGCTTTCCAGACTCAAGTCCGATTGGATTTATCCAAATCTTTGACAGATGAGGTGTTGGCCAAAGAGGAAAGGGTTAGTGATATATAGCTATGGGTAGGATAATCCAAGATGAACACCATAGATGCATGTGCCATTTAAACTTCCTGAGTGGAGACTGACCACATATCTTAATCTCCAAAAAATGCCAAATGAGCCATTTATACTTTTCCAGAAACTCAGAGTGGCAATTGCATCTCAAGTTTCAGTCGCAATCCTGAGAAGCAAAGACCAGGCTTCTTTCAAGAGTCTTTAATCTACTTCAAGAAAAAATCCCTGTCTTCAATGAAGCAAGTGATCTATTTAAATTTTGTAGAATTCACATGTGAAAGTTGGATAAGTTAACCGTTTTATATTGTCATACATTCAAACAACAAAGATTATTCTATTATACCTCTGAATTTTTTATATTTAGTAATCTTATGCTTTTCTTTTTCCAAATCATTTGAGAATGTAGAGTTCTACCTCAGAACAACATAAAAATCTGAAGCATTAGAGGATTTACTGGATTAAACAGAAAAGTTCCTATTCACTTTCTCTTGACTATAATTTGCATGCAGAGAGTTGAATGTAAGTTTCATCTATTGCCTGTCACCCTTTCAGATGCTAAAAATGGTCAATATTCTAAGAGAATGTCTTCAGCTACAATGTGGGTCATCCCCTAATGCTGCATGCCAATGCTTAAATATGCTGCTGATGGAGCCTTCCTTATTATGTTCTAGCCACTGGTGAAAAAGATGCATTTGTTTTCCTTACATTGCTCCCATGCTTGTAAACACCTCAGTTTCAATCTAAGAATTCATGTTTTGTATTCAGAATTCTAAGAAGGGGAAGGAAAAACATCCTGACAGATTATTTTTCCTTGGAGGATTTTGGTTTAAGCCTTTATGCAAAAAGAATACTAGATCAATGATAACTGGGAAGCAAGAAATATTCTTTCTGGTCTCTGAGCAGTGAAATTGACACTTGATAATGTGTGTTGTTATGTAGCATCCTCAAATCCCAACAGAATTTCAAAGACTTGAAGTTAGTAATGTATCACTTTCTCTACTGTATGAGTGCCATTGTAAATATTCAAACTTGATGGTCTTCTACTGAGAAACACCATTTTAAAGCTTCCTTTTATCTTCATGGGTGAAAAGAATGAAAACACAACAAAGACCAAGAGTAAAAGTCATTTGAAGGGACTATAATGAGCTCCGACTTTTCTATTTTATGTACGTGTTTGTGTATTATATATGTGTATATTATATATATGTATATGATATGTATAGTGTGTGTGTGCATGTGTGTGTGTGTGTACATAATCCTCAGCTCAAATATGAAATCTTTCATTGTGGAGTCTTGAAATATGATCTAATATTTTAGGACAAGCCCACCCCACACAGAAAGATTGGCTGACAGCATTTGTATTAAACAATGAATGGGGCCAATTGATGGTAACTAGTGGAGCATGAATTTAGAAAGTTTTGGGGGCATATCCATGTTCCAAAGGAATGATGCTAACACCAATTAACTTGCATTTGCTACCTACCTGGATGCAAAATATTTGAGTAACCATCTTTAATTATAACACCTTTATATTAACTTGTTAACCACCTCTCCAAACTCTTGATTTTGTAGTATCTGGAGATAAAGAGAACAAGTTTTGTGGCCACATTGCTTTGTTTTGATTCCTGACTCAAAAGATCACTATCTATATTACTTTTTGCAACCCATCAAATGTCTTTGAGTCCTTTATTTACATTTAATATAGATATGGTGAAAAAAACAACATGATATTACATGATTTTATGAGGCTTATCTAAATTCAAAGATATTAGATATTATCTGTGTGGAAAAGTTCTAGAACCCAGCACTGACATAATAACAACACATAACTCATACTCAGAAATTATTATTCATACTATTGTCTTAAATGTTGTGAAACAAAGATCAACACAAAGTACATTAGCAAAAATATTCTTCCTTTACTGTTTCTATTAATATTAGAATTTCATGAACTCATGCATACCTGCTTTTAGAAATGCTTGAATGAATTAAATCTCAGATATATATGTTACAGTGGAAACTCAATGTTAGACAGAAGACAAAACATGACATTGTTTCCTGATCCCAAAGAGTGTTATCTACGTTTTACTTCATATAGAATCAAGTATTCTTTAAAATTTCAAATAGTCATTACTTGGTGCTGTAATTTTGATGTTGAATGGCTCTGAAAGGCACATGATAAAGACTTGGTCACCAGGTTGTGGCATCACTGGTTGGTGGAACTTTGAGGAGCTGAGGCCTACGTAAAGGATGCAAGGTCGCTGTGGGCATTCTCTTGAAGGGATTTTGGAAGACCATCCTCTTCCCTGATCTCTTGTTGCTTCCGGCATCCATGAGGTCAACAGGCCTCTTCTGCCATGCACTCCTACTTCCATGTGCTGTGCAGTGCACAGGAACATCTGAACTTCTGAGCCAGAATGATTGTTTCCTTCTCTTTGGGTTGATTATCTTGGGCATTTTGTCATATTGATAGGAAACTGACTAACATATCTAGGTAGAAGAACACAGAATGTAAAAATGAATATAGTAAGAATGATATTTAGAATAATATAAAAGACTGACTGTGGTAGCACATAAAAAGTGAGGTTAAATTTTGGTTTTATGTAACAAATTTTTGGGTGATATGTCATTAAACAAGATGAGTAAGGGGAGAGACATCTTTTGTTAAGTTTGGAAAAATGGCTACTTTCCATTGTCCTAGAAATTAAATTTCTAATAACATTTTTTCTATGAATATATGTCCCTTTTAATTATTCTATACCTTTCATATTTCTCAGATTTAATACAGTCAATCTCCAGAAAAAAGAATAATTGTTATTCCTGTTAAATAGGCAACTCAAATACTACTATAACAAATTTTTGTGTTCTTTCTTCTAAATTTTATCCAAAGCTGCCAGAGACTACATCAGTCATTAATTATTAAATGTAATTGAATTTAGCTTAGTAAACTGTTAGAAAATCCCTGGAATGCACAGTCTGGGATTTATCTGACTGTTCTTTCTGTCAATAACATGCTGCTAGTGTTTGTAAAACAAATAAAATCTAAATGCATAATTCTGGTTTTAAATATTGAGACAAATCTTCAGTATCTACAGTGCCCATATCAAAGAAGTAGACATTTACCATCCTATTAAACAGTGCTTCAAAGGTCACAATTGCTTTCCTTTTGAAGTTCATTAACAAGGGGCAAATAACTCTTTGAAGCAGAGTATGCATTCCATATAGACTAAATAATTAATTTGTGATTATCACTGCACTAATTTAAAATTTAGCATATTATTACCTAACGTGTAACTATTTTTCTCCTGTTTATGATATAAATCATTGTAAGACTGAGAGTTTGTGAAAAAATCACCAGCAAAGCCTAGTCCCTAACCCTTGTGAGTTTCCCCATCTCGTTCTCCTCTTTTCATAAAGAGCTGAGTTATCTTTTGGTCTCCGTTAGTTGTCACAGAGTAAAGCACATATTTGGTGCAGGAAATCCAGAGCATGAGACTTTTTCTAATTATGCCATCCATATTTGCTTCAGTGATTTCTCTCAGCCTTCATGGACTTGTTCCTCCTCTTCCTAGCTGTTCCTATTTATATTACTTTATATCTTAATCATTCCTCCCAGGCTGAATATTTTTTAATAAAAATTTTAAATTTCACCTAAAGGACTCTGTGGTGATTCTTAGAATTTGCTCAGAAAATTGTTATTAAAACCATCTGTAATGCCAGATATCAGGATTAAATGTTGGGACTCCTTGGGGAAGAAGGTATTGTTGATGCTATCTTAGAGTTAACAGTTCATATCTTTGAACTCTTTCATTGAGCTACAAGAGCCATATAGAGAATTTTTTAATAAACTTTGATGCACAGTATAATGCTAACTTAAAATTGGATCTTCAGTGGCTCTTGACTGATTGTATTCTATGGAAAAAATATATCTCACAGTTGATTCTTAAGAAAGGGGAATCATAGTCACATAAGTTAGGAAATAGACTCACTGTTCTTAATTCAAAGACTTTAAGAAATCTTGAAAAACAAGAACTCTACTTAGACTTTTCCAGTTACAGCTTGAGCTTAGAATTCACCATTCTCTTCCCAACAATAAGAAAGCAACTGAATAAACTAAAAATTAATGATGCTTCTTTGACACATCAGAAAATTGCAGTCTCATAGTAAACCATAACCCTAAAATCTGAACACGGAGGCAAAACAGAGAAACACTGCTGAGACCAGATCACCTGGAACGAAAGTTGCTGAAACTATACTTGTAGGAACACTTAGAGAATTTTGATGAATTCGTGGAAGTTAACGAGAAACTCCTTAATGCCATAGTCTTGTTTTTATTTATTTTTTAATAAAAAGAGATGGACAGTGAGAGAGAGAGAGAGAGAGAGAGAGAGAAAGAAAGAATCAATTTTATTTAGTTTTTCATGGATTTTCATTGCTGTACACTTCATTGTGTATATGGTGCTGGGGTTTGAACCTACGTACTGGCACATGCAAGGCAAGCACCATAACCTCTGAGCCACTGCTCCAGCCCCAATGCCATAGTCTTAAAAACACTCCCTCACTTTTATCCATAAGATAATCTACCAGATTCTCATGGTAAAGCACCTAGAAAAGTCTTCTCATATCTCCAACAAAGGCAGTAATAAAAGAATCATCTTGAACTGTATGAGTGTATTCTCCATAATAAATCATTACTATTCAGGGCACAGCCTTATCTCAAGAAAAAGGCATTTACCAACATCATTCCTTCTGGTCTTCCTGTCTCATATAATAATGGGAAAAAGCTAAGAAAAGCTTTTGAAAATCACAGACCAGATACACAGTCCCATGAAACTAAGGAGATCATATAATCATAAAATTATAGATGGCTTCCTCTCCCACACACTTCTCTACCAGTGGGCAATGCAATAATAGCTGATAAAGCCAGGGCTGAAAGATGCAGGGTTTGTTTAGCACGGAGTGTTTAATCCTTGGACAGGAGAGGAGACAAAACCCAAATCACTAGGGGAAATTGATGCTACAGGTTCTAAGGGTTCCTACGATTACTGATGAGAATTTCAGAAACACAAAACCCAAATACAGCCCAATTCTTTGCCAGGTTAATACAAAAACTCACTTTCTGATTTTTTATCTCAGTTTATATTGCTTACTATTATCATGCCATGTCCATCTATTAAGGATGTTAAAGGCAAGAAAAATACTGTCTGAAGAGACAAGGAAAGCATCAGACACAGTGTTAACCAAATAAATGAATAAAAATAAAAAGGTGGCATTGGTGGTATAGTGATAAACTATTGGGGCAGGCTCAAAATGGCTGTAGTTAGGCTTCCTCACTGAGATTTCTGGTGGTCTATGTTATGTTTTTAGTGTGCATCCAGGGCTGGGAACTGGCTACGTTGTGGTTAGTGTGTAGTCAAGGTCAGAAACACTCTGATTCAGTGTACGTACTCAAGGTCATGTGCATAATTGCCTATGAGCATACGCCCCTTTATATAACCTGTTTGCAGTGTACCTTCTTTGTCGGACTGCATAGGAAAAGGGTGTATGGAAATGGCTCTGGGCGCAAAATGGAACTGGCTGGAGGCTGAAGCTAGAACTTGGAGGCTGGATGAGGGTTACTGTCACCATAATAAGCATTTCTACTACCCCAACTATGTTTTACACGTTCTTCCACCTACTGGAATCCCGAATCTCTTTCCTAAGTCCAACCCTCCACATGACATGAACATAACTGTCCTCCTAAAAAGAAAATAAAAGATGATTAACATGTTAAGGACTATAGTAGAAATAGCAAAAACATGCAAGAATATCAGAGGAATTACAGTAGCTGGGCATTATGGTGATCTGTGTTGGTTTAAAGGGGACACAGAATGCTCAGGTACTTAGCCAAACATTATTTTTGGTGTTTCCGTGAGGGTGTTTTTGAATGAGCTTTATGCTTAAATTGATAGTCTGAGCAATTCAGATTGTTTCCATAACACGTCGGGGTCATCCAGTCAGCTGAAGACCTGAAGACCTGAATAGAAGAAAAGACTGATCTCTGCTAAGTAAGAAAGAAAGAAGTATGTGTGTGTGTGTGTGTGTGTGTGTGTGTGTGTGTGTGTTCTGTTTCTGCAGAGAACCTTAATAAAGACTTTCCCATAGGCTGCCTGTTTTAATATTGGCCAAACTTGAACCCTTCATTAACACTCCTTTTAAATTAAAGCCTAATGTCTTTAAAAATTACATCAAAGACTTATTTTCATCTGACTACTAAATAACTCTTGATATTTAACTTTGGATGATCTCAACCTTCATCTTATTCTTTAACGTTGCTGGCCTGTATATGATTCCCCAAATAAAGTGAGTCCTTCCACCAATCATCTGAACCAGAAATTGTTTGACACTCTGTGGTTTGGTCACAGGAAAGCAAGGAAAATCAGAAACAATGTGATTTATAAAGAATTTTAAGACGAGGGTCTAGAGCAGTGGCTCAGTAGTTCCGGCGCTTACTTGGCATGTGCATGGACGAAGGTTCAAATCCCAGCACCATGTACACAACAAATGCCAAAGTGTCAGAGCAACAAAAGCCACAAGAGAGACTAAATAACAAATTGATTCTCTCTCTCTCACTATCCATCTCTCTTTAACATAAACACACACACGCACACACAAAGAATTTTAAGACTAAACTAAAACGCTCCTACTTCGGAAATCTGAAAGTTTCCATAAAATGTATTTTTTTAAAACTTCTTAGCCAAACTCAAAAGAGAGTAAGAAAAATTTCCAAGGCTGCAAAGAGAGAGCAACTAATAACCATTAATAGATGCTATATTTTGTCTGTCCTGGGGATATTGACAGTCACTGTAAGTCAGGGATTTGTAAGGCATGGTTATAGATACAATGCAGGAGAAAGGCTTTGGGTAAAAGTGAAGATGAAGTTGTAATGAGAAATTCAAATTAATCCAAGATGTGTGAATTGTGACATGCTTAGCAAAAATCTGGACTGAAAAAAAAATCTATCATTAGGAAAGGAAGATGAGAACAACGCATATCTTTCTTGGGTTTGGTGTTGGTGCTAAAAAGGAAAAAATATTTTTCAACCATTTGTAGATATTTTTATCATGTTTTGTTTCCAGTGATATTGGAACCCATAAAATAAAAAGCATAACTAAAATAATTATTTCTCTTACACAAATTTTAAGACACCTAACAGAAAGAAAGGTAAAACCTCTCTGGAGAGATGGAATCCTTGACCCACCATAAATGCAAAGATGAAACTCTGAGGAAAATGTAGTACCAAGTACACAAATATCAATCAGGGCGTGCAAGAGCTTAAGGTAAAACTATTTATACCATAGGTTAGATGATCACCTCAGATAAAGATGAAAAACCCATATGTAATGTACTAAAATAAACAAGATATAATTTTTGAAAGAATAAAATAACTATCGTTAGCCAGGATGATGTAAAACTTATCTTTAAAACATTTATAAAATGATATAAATAACAGTTATTGAAAGTGCAATTTCAAAAATAGACAACAGAAAAGGAAGCTGAAAAATTACTATACATGTGAAGATAAAATAGTTGTAATATAAAAAAGGGATAATGAAAAACTGGGAAACTAACAAGAAAATACTCTAGTAGGAGTTCATAAATGAAATAATATAAATATAAAAGAGAGAAGCAGTGTCTATAGAGGTAACAGCTATGACTTTTCTAGAACTAATGGAAAATATGCATCCTTAGGTGTAAGAATCCTACCATATAACCAGACATGTTGTAAAACAAAAAAATATACTTTCTATCTTTAAAGAAAGAAAAAAAAAGATTCTCTGCAAACAGACTGACATTAGATTTCTCCATGGCAACAAAAGAAGATGTAAGAATAATACATTCACAGTTGAAAGCTAAATTACCATTCAGTGATAAAGGCAAAATACATGTGTCTATAGACAAATAAAAATTTGTAAAATCAGTTCTAAGAACTGTGTGGCAATATTGAATATATCCAAATAGAAGCAAGCCTAATGGCACAAAAGTTCCAATTTTCAATGTATATTCTGCAGAATGTGGTCTTTTCTGTAATGCTAAACGATATGCATAATAAAATTAATGGTAGTTTTAGTTTTATATTCAACATTAATTATAAACTGCTTCATAATTGATATGGAATATTATGTTATAACATTTTATAATGAGGATTTTTCTATATTTCGCAGCATGAATTCACTTCAAATAGATTAACAAATGAAAGAATTTAGACACAAAGTAATACCTAATATATCAATTTGAACCCATGCAAAATTGCTACTGTCTTTAAGAAGAAGGGAAGCAATTATTTAAAGAAGAGAAATCATGATATCTTGGGGTACTGGCAATAGTTGATGTCCTGATTTGAAGGGTGATTTTATAATTCACAATTTGTGACAAGTAATCAATTTGCTCATTTGAGATCTTCACAAATTTCTGTAAAATACAATTAACATCAAAAGTTTTACCAAAAAAATGGGTGGGAAGCATTTCAAAAGCAAAGCAGCATTGACAAGTTACTGGATCTCCCTGGTAAGAAACCAAATACAGAAATAAATTTTATTTACTACAAAACCTCACTATGTGTCACTAAAAATTAGTGGAAAAAAACAGGAACGGTGGAAATTTATGCTTTCAACAGGCAGTTATTAAGCATTGAAGCAAATAGTAGCCTCTTATAAGCAGGGAATGAAATGGTGAATTACCCAACCCACCTCTCCATACCCATCCTTCACGATTATAGACCAAGCCTTATGCCACCCATACACTTCCTGTTAAAAATTATCAAAATGTCCTCCTTGTTAACTCAGTTATCCATACAGAGTTATAAGGTATGTGTCATATTATGTGTTATGTCGCTGTAACAGAATACTACTTGAGTGGGAAATAGAAATATATTTGGTCCACAGATATAGAGGCTGGGAAGTTCAAGACAGCGGGGTCACATGTGGTCAGGGTCCTCTTGTTGCAGTTCGGCATGGTGAAAGGCAATACATAGATAGGCAAGGAAAGAGGGAATCTGAATTTAACTTTTATAAGCCTCCATGGTCAGATAACAAACCCACTCCTGAAATAACAACATTAATCTGTTCTTGAGGACACAGCCCTGATGCCCAAACCACCTCTGAAAAATTGCACCTCTCAACACTAACTAATTAACATTTGGGATTAAATTTATTTATTTATTTATTTATTTATTTATTTATTTATGCTAACTTTGCTCAGCATGATTTATCCATCTTTTTTTTAAATTTATTTTTATTAGTGCATTATAGTTTTACATAATGTTTGGATTAGTTGTCACATTTTCCTAGATGCACACAATTCAGCAAAAAAATTTGTTCAATATCCTCCCTCCAACAACCCTCTACCTCCCTCCTCCCATCCCCTGATCCCATGCCTTTCTTCTGGGTCCTATTTGTTCCTAAAAAACCCAGATACAGTTATACAATTCTTATACCTATGAAGAACATTTTTTATTTATATGGCTGTAGTATATACAGTGAAATTTATTTTTTTATTTTTTTTAAAGAAAGAAGGGACAGTGAGAGAGAGAGAGAGAGAGAAGCAATTTTTATTTAGTTTTTCGTGTGACTTTCATTCCTTGGACTCTTTGTTGTGTACATGGTTCTGAGGTTTGAACTTGCATACATGAGCATGCCAGGCAAGTGCTGTAACTGCCAAGCCACCGCTCCAGCCCCAGTACAGTGACTTTATAACTGCTTGGAATGTACCTTGCTTTATCTTAGTTCCAACATTCCCCCTTTTCCCATCCTATCATCCCTTAAT
Organism: Aplodontia rufa; assembly: GCA_004027875.1. Taxonomy (NCBI): domain Eukaryota; kingdom Metazoa; phylum Chordata; class Mammalia; order Rodentia; family Aplodontiidae; genus Aplodontia; species Aplodontia rufa. The sequence goes on along the minus strand of PVKS010019402.1, from coordinate 364 downwards.
ATTCTTCAAAATATTTGACAATGAGATTAAACAGTTACGTTTTTGTGCAGGTATACAGCATAGCTTATTCAAATATCTTATGATATACTGCAACTGATTCACATAAATTTTAACATTTTGCATTTTCGTTCTACTGATCTAAAACATGAGTTTGTCTACTTTACTCCCAAGGCTGGGTTTAGGTCCAGCCTCCACAAATGAGGGATACCATTTGGTCCTTGACTCTGTGTTTGACTAACTTCACTCAGCATGATTTCTTCCAATGCCATTCATTTACCTTCAATAGATGCTATATCATTGTTTCTAATAGCTGAGTAGAATATATATATATATATATATATATATATATACCAATCCTTTTGGA